>WNGS01100391.1:0-49932 GCA_020271785.1 Procambarus virginalis
CCCAGACAGTGCCGCCTGTGGTGAACGCCGGCAGTGCCGCCTGTGGTGACCCCAGACAGTGTCGCCTGTGGTAACCCCAGGCCGTGCTGTCTGTAGTGACCCCAGGCAGTGTCGCCTGTGGTGACCCCAGGCAGTGTTGCCTGTGGTGACCACAGGCATTGCTGCCTGTGGCGGACCCCAGGCAGTGTCGCCTGTGGTGACCCCAGGCAGTGCTGCCTGTAGTGACCCCATGCAGTGATGCCTGTGTGACCCCAGGCAGTGCTGCCTGTGGTGACCCCAAGCAGTGCCGCCTGTGGTGACCCCAGGCAGTGCTGCCTGTGGTGACCCCAGGCTGTGCTGCCTGTGGCTGACCCCAGGCAGTGCTGACTGTAGTGACCCAAGGCGGTACTGCCTGTGGTGACCCCAGGCAGTGCTGCCTGTGGTGATCCCAGGCAGTGCTGCCTGTGGCGACCCCAGGCAGTGCTGCCTGTGGTGACACCAGGCAGTGTCGCTTGTGGTGACCCCAGGCAGTGCTGCCTGTAGTGACCCAAGGCGGTGCTGCCTGTGGCTGACCCCAGGCAGTGCTGCCTGTAGTGACCCAAGGCGGTGCTGCCTGTGGTGACCTCAGCCAGTGCCGCCTGTGGTGACCCCAGTCAGTGCTGCCTGTGGTGACCCCAGGCAGTGCTGCCTGTAGTGACCCAAGGCGGTGCTGCCTGTGGCTGACCCCAGGCAGTGCTGCCTGTAGTGACCCAAGGCGGTGATGCTTGTGGTGACCTCAGGCAGTGCCGCCTGTGGTGACTCCAGGCAGTGCTGCCTGTGGTGACCCCAGGCAGTGCTGCCTGTAGTGACCCAAGGCGGTGCTGCCTGTGGCTGACCCCAGGCAGTGCTGCCTGTAGTGACCCAAGGCGATGCTGCCTGTGGTGACCTCAGGCAGTGCCGCCTGTGGTGACCCCAGGCAGTGCTGCCTGTGGTGACCCCAGACAGTGCTGCCTGTGGTGACCCCAGGCAGTGCCGCCTTTGGTGACACCAGGCATGCCGCCTGTGGCTGACCCCTGGCAGTGTCGCCTGTGGTTGACCCCAGGTAGTGCCGCCTGCGGCTGACTCCCAGTCAGTGCTGCCTGTGGCTGACCCCAAGCAGTGCCGCCTGTGGTGTCCCCAGGCAGTGTCGCCTGTGACTGACCCCAGGAATTGCCGCCTGCGGCTGAG
The DNA here is from genome assembly GCA_020271785.1 of Procambarus virginalis. NCBI lineage: Eukaryota > Metazoa > Arthropoda > Malacostraca > Decapoda > Cambaridae > Procambarus > Procambarus virginalis. Next base: position 1,186 of record WNGS01100391.1, read on the forward strand.
CCCAGGCAGTGCGGCCTGTGGTGTACCCCAGGCAGTGCCGCCTGTGGTGACACCAGGCAGTGTCGCCTGTGGCTGACCAGGAAGTGCCGCTTGCGGCTGACCCCAGGCAGTGTGGCCTGTGGCTGACCCCAGGCAGTGTCGCCTGCGGCTGACCCCAGGCAGTGTTGTCTGTGTTGACCCCAGGCAGTGCCGCCTGTGGCTGACCCCAGGCAGTGTCGCCTGTGGCTGACACCAGGCAGTGCCACCTGTGGCTGACCCCAGGCAGTGCCGCCTGTGGCTGACCCCAGGCCGTGTCGCCTGTGGCTGACCCCAGGCATTGCCGCCTGTGGCTGAACCCAGGCATTGCCGCCTGCGGCTGACCCCAAGCAGTGTCGCCTGTGGCTGACCCCAGGCAGTGCCGCCTGCGGCTGACCCCAGGCAGTGTCGCCTGTGGCTGAACCCATGCAGTGCCACCTGCGGCTGACCCCAGGCAGTGTCGCCTGCGGCTGACCCAGCAGTGCCCCCTGTGGCTGACACCAGGCAGTGCCGCCTGTGGCTGACCCCAGGCAGTGCCGCCTGTGGCTGACACCAGGCAGTGTTGCCTGTGGTGACCCCAGGCAGTGCTGTCTGTGGCTGACAACAGGCAGTGTTGCCTGTGGTGACCCCAGGCATGTGCCGCCTGTTTCTGACCCCAGGCCGTGTCGCCTGTTCTGTCCCCAGGTAGTGCTGCCTGTGGTGACCCCAGGCAGTGCCACCTGTGGCTGACCCCAGGCAGTGCCACCTGTAGCTGACCCCAGCCGTGTCGCCTGTGGTGACCCCAGGCAGTGTCGCCTGTGGCTGACACAAGGCAGTGCCGTCTGTGGCTGACACCAGGCAGTGTGCCTGTGGTGACCCCAGGCAGTGTTGCCTGTGGTGTCCCCGGCAGTGCTGTCTGTGGCTGACAACAGGCAGTTTTGCCTGTGGTGACCCCAGGCAGTGCTGCCTGTGGTGACCCCAGGCAGTGTTGCCTGTGGTGTCCCCGGGCTGTGCTGTCTGTGGCTGACAACAGGCAGTGTTGCCTGTGTGACCCCAGGCAGTGTTGCCTGTGGTGACCCAGGCAGTGTTGCCTGTGGTGTCCCCGGGCAGTGTTGCCTGTGGTGTCCCGGGCAGTGCTGTCTGTGGCTGACAACAGGCAGTGTTGCCTGTGGTGACCCCAGGCAGTGCTGCCTGTGGTGACCCCAGGCAGTGTTGCCTGTGTGTCCCCGGGCAGTGCTGTCTGTGGCTGACAACAGGCAGTGTTGCGTGTGGTTGACCCCAGCATGTGCTGCCTGTGGTGACCCCAGGCAGTGCCGCCTGTTTCTGACCCCAGAGAGTGCCGCCTCTGGTGACCCCAGGCAGTGCCGCCTGTGGCTAACCCCAGGCAGTGCCGCCTGTGGCTAACCCCAGGCAGTGTCGCCTGTGGGTGACCCAAAGCAGTGCCGCCTGTGGCTGACCCTAGACAGTGCCGCCTGTGGCTGACCCGAGGCAGTGCCGCCTGTGGCTGACCCCAGGCAGTGCCGTCTGTATCTGACCCCAGACAGTGCCGCCTGTGGCTGACCCAGGCAGTGTCGCCTGTGGCTGACCCCAGACAGTGTTGACTGTGGTGGCCCAAGGCAGTGCTGACTGTGGTGACCCCAGGCAGTGCCGCTTGTGGTGACCCCAGGCAGTGTTGCCTGTGGTGACCCCAGGCAGTGTTGCCTGTGGTGCTCCCAGGCAGTTCTGCCTGTGGCTGACCCCAGGCCGTGTCGCCTGTGGTGACCCCAGGCAGTGTCGCCTGTGGTGACCCCAAGCAGTGCCGCCTGTGGTGACCCCAGGCCGTGTCGCCTGTGGTGACCCCAGGCCGTGTCGCCTGTGGCTGACCCCAGACAGTGTCGCTTGTGGTGACCCCAGGCCGTGTCGCCTGTGGTGACCCCAGGCTGTGCCGCCTGTGCCTGATCCCAGACAGTGTCGCCTGTGCCTGACCCCAGGCAGTATCGCCTGTGGCTGACCTCAGGCAGTGCTGCCTGTGGAGACCCCAGGCAGTGTCGCCTGTGGCTGACCTCAGGCCGTGTCGCCTGTGGCTGACCTCAGGCAGTGCTGCCTGTGGTGACCCCAGGCAGTGCTGCCTGTGGCAGACACCAGGCCGTGTCGCCTGTGGCTGATCCCAGGCTGTGCTGCCTGTGGCAGACCCCAGGCAGTGCCACCTGTGTCTGACCTCTGGCAGTGTTGCGTGTGGTTGACCCCAGGCAGTGTCGCCTGTGGTGACCCCAGGCAGTGCCACCTGTGGTGACCCCAGGCAGTGCCACCTGTGGTGACCCCAGGCAGTGCCGCCTGTTCCTGACCCCAGGCAGTGCCACCTGTGGCTGACCCCAGGCAGTTCCGCCTGTGGTTGGCCCCTGGCAGTGCCACCTGTGGTGACCCCAGGCAGTGCCACCTGTGGTGACCCCAGGCAGTGCCGCCTGTTCCTGACCCCAGGCAGTGCCACCTGTGGCTGACCCCAGGCAGTTCCGCCTATGGTTGGCCCCTGGCAGTGCCTCCTGTGGTGACCCCAGGCAGTGCCGCCTATGGTGACCCCAGACAGTGCCTCCTGTGTTGACCCCAGACAGTGCCTCCTGTGGTGACCCCAGGCAGTGCCGCTTGTGGTGACCCCAGGTAGTGTCACCTGTGGCTGACCCCAGGCAGTGCCGCCTGTGGTGACCCCAGGCAGTGCCGCTTGTGGTGACCCCAGGCAGTGCCGCCTGTGGTGAACGCAGGCAGTGCCGCCTGTGGTGACCCCAGACAGTGTCGCCTGTGGTGACCCCAGGCAGTGCCGCCTGTGGTGACCCCAGACAGTGTCGCCTGTGGTGACCCCAGACAGTGTCGCCTGTGGTGACCCCAGGCAGTGCCGCCTGTGGTGACCCCAGACAGTGCCGCCTGTGGTGACCCCAGACAGTGTCGCCTGTGGTGAACGCAGGCAGTGCCGCCTGTGGTGACCCCAGGCAGTGTCGCCTGTGGTGACCCCAGGCAGTGCCGCTTGTGGTGACCCCAGGTAGTGTCACCTGTGGCTGACCCCAGGCAGTGCCGCCTGTGGTGACCCCAGACAGTGCCGCTTGTGGTGACCCCAGGCAGTACCGCCTGTGGTGAACGCAGGCAGTGCCGCCTGTGGTGACCCCAGGCAGTGTCGCCTGTGGTGGCCCCAGGTAGTGTCACCTGTGGCTGACCCCAGGCAGTGCCGCCTGTGGTGACCCCAGACAGTGCCGCCTGTGGTGAACGCAGGCAGTGCCGCCTGTGGTGACCCCAGACAGTGCCGCCTGTGGTGAACGCAGGCAGTGCCGCCTGTGGTGACCCCAGACAGTGCCGCCTGTGATGACCCCAGGCAGTGTCGTCTGTGGTGACCCCAGACAGTGCCGCCTGCGGTGACCCCAGGCAGTGTCACCTCTGGCTGACCCCAGACAGTGCCGCCTGTGGTGACCCCAGGCAGTGTCGCCTGTGGTGACCCCAGACAGTGCCGCCTGTGGTGACCTCAGGCCGTGTCGCCTGTGGCTGACCCCAGGCCGTGTCGCCTGTGGCTGACCCCAGGCAATGTCGCCTGTGGCTGACCCCAGGCCGTGTCGCCTGTGGCTGACCCCAGGCCGTGTTTCCTGTGGCTGACCCCAGGCAGTGTCGCCTGTGGTGACCCTAGGCAGTGCTGACTGTGGTGACCCCAGGCAGTGTCGCCTGTGGCTGACCCCAGGCAGTGTCGCCTGTGGTGACCCTAGGCAGTGCTGCCTGTGGTGACCCCAGGCAGTGTCGCCTGTGGCTGACGCTAGGCAGTGCTGCCTGTGGCTGACCCCAGTCAGTGTCGCCTGTCGCTGACTCCAGGCAGTGTTGCGTGTGGTTGACCCATGCAGGCAGTGCTGCCTGTGGTGACCCCAGGCAGTTCCACCTGAGTTGACCCCGGAAGTGCCTCCTGTGGCTGACCCCAGGCCGTGCCACCTGTGGCTGACCCCAGGCAGTGCCACCTGAGGCTGACCCCAGGCCGTGTCGCCTGTGGCTGACCCCCTGGCAGTGCCGCCTGTGGCTGACCCCAGATAGTGTCGCCTGTGTCTGACCACAGGCAGTGTCGCCTGTGGCTGACCACAGGCAGTGTCGCCCGTGGCTGACCTCTGGCAGTGTCGCCTGTAGCTGACCCCAGGCAGTGTCGCCTGTGGCTGACCCCAGGCAGTGCCGCCTCTTTCTGGCTCCAAGTAGTGCCCCCTGTGGTGACCCCAGGCAGTTTCGCCTGTGGCTGACCCCAGGCCGTGTCGCCTGTGGTGACCCCAGGCAGTGTCGCCTGTGGTGACCCCAAGCAGTGCCGCCTGTGGTGACCCCAGGCCGTGTCGCCTGTGGCTGACCCCAGGCAGTGCTGCCTGTGGAGACCCCAGTCAATGTCGCCTGTGGCTGACCCCAGGCCGTGTCGCCTGTGGCTGACCCCAGGCAGTGTCGCCTGTGCCTGACCCCAGGCAGTATCGCCTGTGGCTGACCTCAGGCAGTGCTGCCTGTGGAGACCCCAGTCAATGTCGCCTGTGGCTGACCCCAGGCCGTGTCGCCTGTGGCTGACCCCAGGCAGTGCTGCCTGTGGCAGACACCAGGCCGTGTCGCCTGTGGCTGATCCCAGGCTGTGCTGCCTGTGGCAGACCCCAGGCAGTGTCGCCTGTGGCTGACCGCAGGCAGTGCCACCTGTGTCTGACCCCTGGCAGTGTTGCGTGTGGTTGACCCCAGGCAGTGCTGCCTGTGGTGACCCCAGGCAGTGCCACCTGTGGTGACCCCAGGCAGTGCCACCTGTGTCTGACCCCTGGCAGTGTTGCGTGTGGTTGACCCCAGGCAGTTCCACCTGTTCCTGACCCCAGGCAGTGCCACCTGTGGCTGACCCCAGGCAGTTCCGCCTGTGGTTGGCCCCTGGCAGTGTCGCCTGTGGTGACCCATGGCAGTGTCGCCTGTGGTTACCCCAGGCAGTGCCTCCTGTGTTGACCCCAGGTAGTGCCGCCTGTGGTGACCCCAGACAGTGCCGCTTGTGGTGACCCCAGACAGTGCCGCCTGTGGTTACCCCAGGCAGTGCCTCCTGTGTTGACCCCAGGTAGTGTCACCTGTGGCTGACCCCAGGCAGTGCCGCCTGTGGTGACCCCAGACAGTGCCGCTTGTGGTGACCCCAGGCAGTGCCGCCTGTGGTGAACGCAGGCAGTGCCGCCTGTGGTGACCCCAGACAGTGTCGCCTGTGGTGACCCCAGACAGTGCCGCCTGTGGTGACCCCAGACAGTGTCGCCTGTGGTGAACGCAGGCAGTGCCGCCTGTGGTGACCCCAGGCAGTGTCGCCTGTGGTGACCCCAGGCAGTGCCGCTTGTGGTGACCCCAGGTAGTGTCACCTGTGGCTGACCCCAGGCAGTGCCGCCTGTGGTGACCCCAGACAGTACCGCCTGTGGTGAACGCAGGCAGTGCCGCCTGTGGTGACCCCAGGCAGTGTCGCCTGTGGTGGCCCCAGGCAGTGCCGCCTGTGTGGCCCCAGGTAGTGTCACCTTTGGCTGACCCCAGGCAGTGCCGCCTGTGGTGATCCCAGGCAGTGCCGCCTGTGGTGACCCCAGACAGTGCCGCCTGTGGTGAACGCAGGCAGTGCCGCCTGTGGTGACCCCAGACAGTGCCGCCTGTGGTGAACGCAGGCAGTGCCGCCTGTGGTGACCCCAGACAGTGCCGCCTGTGATGACCCCAGGCAGTGTCGTCTGTGGTGACCCCAGACAGTGCCGCCTGTGGTGACCCCAGGCAGTGTCACCTCTGGCTGACCCCAGACAGTGCCGCCTGTGGTGACCCCAGGCAGTGTCGCCTGTGGTGACCCCAGACAGTGCCGCCTGTGGTGACCCCAGGCAGTGTCGCCTGTGGCTGACCCCAGGCCGAGTCGCCTGTGGCTGACCCCAGGCAGTGTCGCCTGTGGCTGACCCAGGCCGTGTCGCCTGTGGCTGACCCCAGGCCGTGTTTCCTGTGGCTGACCCCAGGCAGTGTCGCCTGTGGTGACCCTAGGCAGTGCTGCCTGTGGTGACCCCAGGCAGTGTCGCCTGTGGCTGACGCTAGGCAGTGCTGCCTGTGGCTGACCCCAGTCAGTGTCGCCTGTCGCTGACTCCAGGCAGTGTTGCGTGTGGTTGACCCCATGCAGGCAGTGCTGCCTGTGGTGACCCCAGGCAGTTCCACCTGAGTTGACCCCGGCAGTGCCGCCTGTGGCTGACCCCAGGCCGTGCCACCTGTGGCTGACCCCAGGCAGTGCCACCTGAGGCTGACCCCAGGCCGTGTCGCCTGTGGCTGACCCCCTGGCAGTGCCGCCTGTGGCTGACCCCAGATAGTGTCGCCTGTGTCTGACCACAGGCAGTGTCGCCTGTGGCTGACCACAGGCAGTGTCGCCCGTGGCTGACCTCTGGCAGTGCCGCCTGTGGCTGACGCCCTGGCAGTGTCACCTGTTGCTGACCCCAGGCAGTGCCGCCTGTTGCTGACCCCAGGCAGTGCCGCCTGTGACTGTCCCAAGGCAGTGCCGCCTGTGGCTGACCCCAGGGAGTGCCGCCTGTGGCTGACCCCAGGGAGTGCCGCCTGTGGCTGACCCCAGGCTGTGTCGCCTGTGGCTGACCCCAGGCAGTGCCGCCTGTGGCTGACCCCAGGGAGTGCCGTCTGTGTCTGACCCCAGACAGTGCCGCCTGTGGCTGACCCCAGGCTGTGTCGCCTGTGGCTGACCTCAGGCAGTGCCGCCTGTGGTGACCCCAGGCAGTGCCGCTTTAGCTGACCCCAGGCAGTGCCACTTGAGGCTGACCCCGGGCAGTGCCGCCTGTGGCTGACCCAAGACAGTGCCGCCTGTGGCAGACCCCAGGCAGTCCCGCCTGTGGCTGACCCCTTGCAGTGCCACCTGTGGCTGACCCCAGGCAGTGCCGAATGTGGCTGACCCCTTGCAGTGCCACCTGTGGCTTACCTTAGGCAGTGCCACCTGAGGCTGACCTAAGGCAGTGCCGCCTGTGGCTGACCCCAGACAGTGCCGCTTCTGGTGACCCCAGGAAGTGCCGCCTGTGGCAGACCCCAGGCAGTCCCGCCTGTGGCTGACCCCTTGCAGTGCCACCTGTGGCTTACCCCAGGCAGTGCCACCTGAGGCTGACCCAAGGCAGTGTCGCCTGTGGCTGATCCCAGACAGTGCCGCCTGTGGTGACCCCAGGAAGTGCCGTCTGTGGTGACCCAAGGCAGTGCCACCTGTGATGACCACAGGAAATGCCAACTGTGGCTGACCCCAGGCTGTGCCGCCTGTGGCTGACCCCTGACAGTGCCACCTGTGGCTGACCTAAGGCAGTGCCACACTGTGGCTGATCCCAGACAGTGCCCCCTGTGGCTGACCCCAGGAAGTGCCACCTGTGGTGACCCCAGGAAGTGCCACCTGTGATGACCACAGGAAATGCCACCTGTGGCTGACCCCAGGCAGTGCCGCCTGTGGCTGACCCCAGCCAGTTCCGTCTGTGGCTGACCCCCGGCAGTGCCATCTGTGGTTGACCCCTGGCAGTGCCGCCTGTGGCTGACCCCTGGCAGTGCCACCTGTGGCTGACCCCAGGCAGGGCCGCCTGTGGCTGACCCCAGACAGTGCAGCCTGTGGCTGACCCCAGGCAGTGCCGCCTGTGGCTGACCCAAGGCAGTGCCGCCTGTGGCTGACCCCAGGCAGTGCCGCCTGTGGCTGACCCTAGGCAGTGCTGCCTGTGGTGACCCAGGACAGTGCCGCCTGTGGCTGACCCCAGGCTGTGTCGCCTGTGGCTGACCTCAGGCAGTGCCGCCTGTGGTGACCCCAGGCAGTGCCGCTTTAGCTGACCCTAGGCAGTGCCACCTGAGGCTGACCCCGGGCAGTGCCGCCTGTGGCTGACCCAAGACAGTGCCGCCTGTAGTGATCCGAGGCAGTGCCACCTGTGGCTGACCCTAGTCAGTGCCACCTGTGGCTGACCCCAGGCAGTGCCGCCTGTGGCTGACCCCTTGCAGTGCCACCTGTGGTTTACCGCAGGCAGTGCCACCTGAGGCTGACCTAAGGCAGTGCCGCCTGTGGCTGACCACAGACAGTGCCGCCTGTGGTGACCCCAGGAAGTGCCGCCTGTGGCTGACCCCAGGCAGTGCCGCCTGTGGCTGACCCCTTGCAGTGCCACCTGTGGCTTACCCCAGGCAGTGCCACCTGAGGCTGACCCAAGGCAGTGTCGCCTGTGGCTGATCCCAGACAGTGCCGCCTGTGGTGACCCCAGGAAGTGCCGTCTGTGGTGACCCAAGGCAGTGCCGCCTGTGATGACCACAGGAAATGCCAACTGTGGCTGACCCCAGACAGTGCCCCATGTGGCTGACCCCTGGCAGTGCCACCTGTGGCTGACCCAAGGCAGTGCCACCTGTGATGACCACAGGAAATGTCACCTGTGGCTGACCCCATGCAGTGCCGCCTGTGGCTGACCCCAGCCAGTTCCGCCTGTGGCTGACCCCCGGCAGTGCCACCTGTGGCTTACCCCAGGGAGTGCCACCTGGGGCTGACCCCAGGCCGTGTCGCCTGTGGCTGACCCCTGGCAGTGCCACCTGTGGTTGACCCCAGGCAGTGCCGCCTGTGGCTGACCCCTGGCAGTGCCACCTGTGGCTGACCCCAGGCAGGGCCGCCAGAGGCTGACCCCAGACAGTGCCGCCTTGTGGCTGACCCCAGGCAGTGCCGCCTGTGGCTGACCCAAGGCAGTGCCGCCTGTGGCTGACCCTAGGCAGTGCCGCCTGTGGCTGACCCTAGGCAGTGCTGCCTGTGGTGACCCCATACAGTGACACCTGTGGCTGACCCCAGGCAGTGTCGCCTGTTTCTGACCCCAAGCAGTGCCGCCTGTGGTGACCCTAGGCATTGTCGCATGTGGCTCACCCCAGGACGTGTCGCCTTTGGTGACCTCAGGCAGATACACCTGCGGCTGACCCAAGGCAGTGCCACCTGTGGCTGACCCAGGCAGTGCCGCCTGTGGCTGACCCCAGGAAGTTCCGCGTGTGGTGACCCCAGGCAGTGTCGACTGTGGCTGACCCCAGACAGTGCCGCCTGTGGCTGACCGCTGGTAGTGTCGCCTGTTTCTGACCCCAAACAGTGCCGCCTGTGGTGACCCCAGGCAGTGTCGACTGTGGTGACCCTAGGCAGTGTCGACTGTGATGATCCCAGGCCGTGTCGCCTGTGGCTGACCCCAGGCCGTGTCGCCTGTGGCTGACTCCATGCCGTGTCGCCTGTGGCTGACCCCAGGCAGTGCCGTTTGTGGCTGACCCCAGGCCGTGTCGCCTGTGGCTGACCCCAGGCCGTGTCGCCTGTGGCTGACCCCAGGCCGTGTCGCCTGTATCTTACCCTAGGGAGTGCCACCTGAGGCTGACCCCAGGCCGTGTCGCCTGTGGCTGACCCCTGGCAGTGCCATCTGTGGCTGACCCCAGGCAGTGACGCATGTATCTGACCCCAGACAGTGCCGCCTGTGGCTGACCCTAGGCTGTGTCGCCTGTGGCTGACACCAGGCAGTGCCGCCTGTGGTGGCCCAGGCAGTGCTGACTGTGGTGACCACAGGCAGTGCCGCTTGTGGTGACCCCAGGCAGTGTTGCCTGTGGTGACCCCAGGCAGTGTTGCCTGTGGTGCCCCCAGGCAGTTCTGCCTGTGGCTGACCCCAGGCAGTGTTGCCTGACCTGACCCCAGGAAGTGCCGCCTCTTTCTGACCCCAAGTAGTGCCGCATATGGTAACCCCAGGCAGTTTCGCCTGTGGCTGACCCCAGGCCGTGTCGCCTGTGGTGACCCCAGGCAGTGTCGCCTGTGGTGACCCCAAGCAGTGCCGCCTGTGGTGACCCCAGGCAGTGTCGCCTGTGGCTGACCCCAGGCTGTGCCGCCTGTGCCTGATCCCAGACAGTGTCGCCTGTGGTGACCCCAGGCAGTGCCGCCTGTGGCTGACCCCAGGCAGTATCGCCTGTGGCTGACCCCACGCAGTGTCGCCTGTGGTGACCCCAGGCAGTGCTGCCTGTGGTGACACCAGGCAGTGCCGCTTGTGGTGACCCCAGGCAGTGTTGCATGTGGTGACCACAGGCAGTGTTGCCTGTGGTGACCCCAGGCAGTGTTGCCTGTGGTGACCCCAGGCCTGTGGTGCCCCCAGGCAGTTGTGCCTGTGGCTGACCCCAGCCAGTGTTGCCTGACGTGACCCCAGGCAGTGCCGCCTCTTTCTGACCCCAAGTAGTGCCGCCTGTGGTGACCCCAGGCAGTTTCGCCTGTTGCTGACCCCAGGCCGTGTCGCCTGTGTCTGTCCCCAGGCAGTGTCGCCTGTGGTGACCCCAGGCAGTGCTGACTGTGGTGACCCCATGCAGTGCCGCTTGTGGTGACCCCAGGCAGGCAGTCACCACAGGCAGTGCTGCCTGTGGTGACCCCAGGCAGTGTTGCCTGTGGCTGACCCCAGGCCGTGTCGCCTGTGGATGACCCCAGGCCTGTGGTGACCCACGCAGTTCTGCCTGTGGCTGACCCCAGGCAGTGTTGCCTGACGTGACCCCAGGCAGTGCCGCCTTTTTCTGACCCCAAGTAGTGCCGCCTATAGTGACCCCAGGCAGTTTCGCCTGTGGATGACCCCAGGCCGTGTCGCCTGTGGTGACCCCAGGCAGTGTCGCCTGTGGTGACCCCAAGCAGTGCCGCCTGTGACTGTCCCATGGCAGTGTCGCCTGATGCTGACCCCAGGCCGTGTCGCCTGTGGCTGACCCCAGGCCGTGTCGCCTGTGGCTGACCCCATGGCGTGTCGCCTGTGGCTGACCCCAGGCTGTGCTGCCTGTGGCTGACCCCAGGCAGTGTCACCTGTGGCTGACCCCAGGCAGTGCCACCTGTGTCTGACCCCAGGCAGTGTTGCGTGTGGTTGACCCCAGGCAGTGCTCCCTGTGGTGACCCCAGGCAGTGCCGCCTGTGGCTGACCCCAGGCGGTGCCACCTGTGGCTGACCCCAGGCAGTTCCACCTGTGGCTGACCCCAGGCAGTGCCACCTGTGGCTGACCCCAGGCAGTGCCGCCTGTGGCTGACTCCAGGCAGTGCCGCCTGTGGCTGACCCCAGGCAGTGCCACCTGTGTCTGACCCCAGGCAGTGCTGCCTGTGGTGACCCCAGGAAGTTCCGCCTGTGGCTGACCCCAGGCAGTGCCGCCTGTGGCTGACCCCAGGCAGTGTCGCCTGTGGCTGACACCAGGCAGTGTCGCCTGTGGCTGACCCCATGCCGTGTCGCCTGTGGTGAACCCAGGTAGTGCTGCCTGTGGTGACCCCAGGCAGTGTTGCCTGTGGCTGATCCCAGTTCGTGTCGCCTGTGGCTGAATCCAGGCAGTGCCGCGTGTGGCTAACCCCAAGCAGTGCTGCCCGTGCTGACCCCAGGCCGTGTCGCCTGTAGCTGACCCCATGGCGTGTCGCCTGTGGCTGACCCCAGGCTGTGCCGCCTGTGGCTGACACCAGGCAGTGCCGCATGTGGTGGCCCCAGGCAGTGCCGCCTGTGGTGACTGCAAGCAGTGTCGCCTGTGGTGACCCAGACAGTGCCGCCTGTGGTGACCCCAGGCAGTGTCGCCTGTGGTGACCCCAGACAGTGCCGCCTGTGGTGACCGCAGGCAGTGTCACCTGTGGCGGACCCCAGGCAGTGCCGCCTGTGGCTGACCACAGGCAGTGCCGCCTGTGGCTGAGCCCAGGCCGTGTCGCCTGTGGCTGACCCCAGGCCGTGTCGCCTGTGTCTGACCTCAGGCAGTATCGCCTGTGGCTGACACCAGGCAGTGTCGCCTGTGACTGACCCCAGGCAGTGTCGCCTGTGGCTGACACCAGGCAGTGTCGCCTGTGACTGACCCCAGGCAGTGTCGCCTGTGGCTGACACCAGACAGTGTCGCCTGTGGCTGACCCCAGGCAGTGTCGCCTGTGGCTGACACCAGGCAGTGTCGCCTGTGGCTGAACCCATGCCGTGTCGCCTGTGGTGAACCCAGGTAGTGCTGCCTGTGGTGACCCCAGGCAGTGTTGCCTGTGGCTGATCCCAGTTCGTGTCGCCTGTGGCTGAATCCAGGCAGTGCCGCGTGTGGCTAACCCCAAGCAGTGCTGCCCGTGGTGACCCCAGGCCGTGTCGCCTGTGGCTGACCCCAGACCGTGTCGCCTGTGGCTGACCCCAGGCAGTGCCGCGTGTGGCTAACCGCAGGCAGTGCTGCCTGTGTCTGACCTCAGACAGTGTCGCCAGTGGTGACCCCAGGCAGTGCTGCCTGTGGTGACCCCAGGCAGTGTTGCCTGTGGCTGACCCCAGGCCGTGTCGCCTGTGGATGACCCCAGGCCGTGTTGCCTGTGGCTGACCCGAGGCAGTGCTGCCTGTGGCAGACACCAGGCCGTTTCGCCTGTGGCTGACCCCAGGCCGTGCTGCCTGTGGCTGACCCCAATCAGTGTCGCCTGTGGCTGACCCCAGGCAGTGCTGCCTGTGGCTGACCCCAGGCAGTGCTGCCTGTGGCTGACCCCAGGCAGTGCTGCCTGTGGCTGACCCCAGGCAGTGCTGCCTGTGTCTCACCCCAATCAGTGTCGCCTGTGGCTGACCCCAGGCAGTGCCGCCTGTGTCTTACCCCAGGCAGTGTTGCGTGTGGTTGACCCCAGGCAGTGCTGCCTGTGGTGACCCCAGGCAGTTCCACCTGAGTTGATCCCAGGCAGTGCTGCCTGTGGCTGACCCCAGGGCGTGTCGCCTGTGGCTGACCCCAGGCTGTGCTGCCTGTGGCTGACCCTAGGCAGTGTCGCCTGTGGCTGACCCCAGGCAGTGCCACCTGTGTCTGACCCCAGGCAGTGTTGCGTGTGGTTGACCCCAGGCAGTGCTGCCTGTGGTGACCCCAGGCAGTGCTGCCTGTGGTGACCCAAGGCAGTGCCGCCTGTGGCTGACCCCAGGCAGTGTTGCGTGTGGTTGACCCCAGGCAGTGCTGCCTGTGGTGACCCCAGGCAGTGCTGCCTGTGGTGACCCCAGGCTGTGTCGCCTGCGGCTGACACCAGGCAGTGCCGCATGTGGTGGCCCCAGGCAGTGCCGCCTGTGGTGTGTTGGGTATCTGGGGCTTGAACTCAGAAAATAAATTATTTAATTATTGTATTGAAATAAATCGAAGGACCACCCGCTTTTGAGAAAAGAGGGAAAACAAATAAAAAGGATCATTAGAATGACACCAGAGAACCAGTGTCTATGGAAACTCATTCAATGAATATTCACTTGAAAATAATGAAGACTGTAATTATTAATTAAATCCAAAGCCTCAAATATCAACATTGGGGGTTATTTCTAGAAGTTCATATATATCTAGGAACCAGTGTGGTTCGTCACTAGTTCTTTATGGTATTAGTAATGTGGTAAATCTAACTACAATATATTCAAATATATGGTAATCAAATTATATTATAATCATCATTAATCACTGAGCATAAATATTGAGCACAGTTAAAAATAAACATTAACTACCAAATCTGGCAATAAACATTCCATGATAATTGCTATATTAATTATAGAAGCAATAATCAAATTGAATAAATTTATAAGAAAAATGTGTCTTAGCTGTAAGACGATTTCTAACGCCAGTTCATCATTCGTCCTCGTGGTCACGGAATCCCCATAGAGAAATAACTCGAGGTAAATAACACGATTGATGAGAATCTTGCTGGCGTCTCAAATACACGCTGTAATACAAGAAACATAAAGTAGCAATTGACTAGGCTACAAATTATGTTCAGATATTCATGAAACTGAGATGGGTAATAAACATTACTAACATGGTATTATGGATGTTCATTCTTTATGACGACAAACTACTCACTAAGGTACTATCTACTTTGATGCATCAAAAATAATACTTAGGAGCGTAACTGAGTACTAAGGTCTGCCGAAATGTGCGTCTGCTGGACCCAATGTTCACTGCTGTGCACACTTAATTATGGGTCTTGGTATTAAATGTAGACGCTTTATTCACTGCTGAGGCACTATAGAACACAGGCAAGTAAATTCCACTGATTAACTGGGTATCAACGTAATTCTTGTCGATAAGATTTTCCCAGCAAAGCCATGTGCTTCTCCCATGCTGCTTCGTGCGCGTGCCTTGTTGATGTAATGGCGTCGCCGCCTTCCCTCTCCCCGCTCTCGCATTCACCACGGAAATTATTAAACACAAATTATTCTTTTCCGCGCAATTAAGGATGAAATGTGATAATATGAACTGGGTTGAAATTATAGGGAATTAATAATTATAATATTCTCGATAAATGATCTCTAGCGAGAAATGGAGATGTTATTTATACTTCTCCAGAGCATTCGATCGTAACAGAATAAAAGCTGTTACTAAATAATTTCAATTAATAACTCTTGATTTACATTATCAGGAGTAATATTATCAGCAATATGCTCAGATTAATTTATATTAACACTACGGTTAGTGATGTTAAGAGCTACTGCAATTAGTAAGTTAATAGTAATTTATCATAATATAATAATGGATGATAAGTGTTGGAAATTTCCAACATAACTCCGGGGGGAGAAAACTCGGGTCGCAGTGCCATGTAGAGTACTGACGTACCTATCCCGAAGTTAGTATGTTAGTATGTTAGTACACACACAACGGATGTCCCGTAAATGTTAAGGACATACAAGAATTTAAGACATGAAAATTTAATGTCATAATTAATAGTTTACACATGTTAATGATTGAATCATACAATTCAAGTAACTGAGACCCTACTGTGAGGTGAATGTCTGGGTCATTGTGACTTGTAGCTGATTGGTTACTAGACATCACAACACAGTATCATCATGATCACTCAAATTGGATGAAAAATTATTTGCTCTTAGTCAGAGCTATAATAGGCTTGTAGTTTCCTTTTACATTGTTGAGCAGCTGCTCTAGTGGGGCGAGTGCTCGGTGGATCAGAATTGTTGTCCTCGGAAACTGTTGAAGCTGGTTCTGATAAACACTCTCGTTCTGCTAATTCGAGAGGTACCAACTTCTCTAATGTCTTTAGAGTAGTAGTGCCTTTGCACAAAACTCGTACTACTCTCAGGATGCCTTGGTGATCTGGGTGGATTGCAGCAATTTTGCCTATAGGCCATTCTGACCTTGGTCCATCACTGTCAACTAATACTAGGTCTCCTGGTTTACGCTGTACTTTATTATAGGGGCTCGAAGCTCCATAGTGGTACTCTCGTAGAGCGGTGAGGTACTCTCGAGTCCACACCTCATTCCACCTTTCAATTACTCTAGAGAGATGCTGGTAACTTTGTACTAAGTCACTCCTGGTTACATAGGAAGGATCGACGGGGTCCTCTTCTGCCAAAGGTATCAGAGAGCTCAGCAGGCCTCCATGTATTAAATGCGAGGGACTCAGAGGCTCTCTCTGTGAGAAATCATCTGATAGATAAGTTAATGGGCGATTATTGACTCGCGCCTCAATTTCCACGACGAGTGTTTGGAGTTCTGAGTAACTAATTTTCTGTCGATGCAAGGTCTTCCTTAAACACTTCTTGACAGTCCCTATCATTCGTTCGTAGAACCCACCTTGCCAGGGGGCTCTGGGAGCAATAAATTTCCAGTGGCATTGTCGTCTCTGCATGACAGACTGCACTTCTGGATGATTCCATATCTCTCTTAAGCAGGCTTCTCCTGCCACAAAATTTGAGCCATTATCAGATATTATGAGTTTGGGACAGGATCTGCGAGCTGCAAATCTACGAAAAGCTTGGATGAAGGCTTCAGCACTCATGTCAGAAGTCACTTCTAAATGTACGCCTCGTGTAGTAGCACATGTGAAGAGGCAAATATAAGCTTTCACTGGTATCTTATCCGGATTGCCAGTGAGAAGCAAGGCTCCTGTGTAATCGACACCAGTGGTCTCAAACGGATGAAGATGAACTACCCTCTCTTTAGGGAGTGGTGGAGGTTCTGGGTAAGGACACACTCGAGCATCGTAGAGTTGACAGATTATACAGGACTTAATAATTGATTTGACAGTTTGACGACCTTGAGGAAGCCAATATTTCTGTCTGAAGTCGGTGAGAGTGTCTAACACTCCACCATGCAAAGTACCATATTGATGGTGATGTAAAACTAGAAGTTTGGTAATAACGTGGTGACGTGGTAGAAGGATTGGATTCTTTGTGTCTAAATCAATTTTTGCATGAAGTAAACGTCCTCCACACCTAAATATATTATGAGTGTTGGTATCATACCAGATACCTAGAGACTTGGTTAATTTATCTGGAAGATTTTCATATTCACTTCCATATGTCTCTTGTTGTGCACGTTTGATCCAGTAGATGATAGGATTGGGAAACTTATGCTTGATTCCTATCTTGGCAAGAAAATCAAACACATGTGCTGTCACTCTTAACCCTTACACTGCTCAGGGGTCCTGGGGACATTTACACCCCTGTGCGCAAGAAAAAAAAAAATTCCAAAAAATTTTTTCGTCTTCTAAACACGTTAATTTGTGTCCCCTGAGCACGGGAAAAATAGCAAAAAAATCGTAGGTTACATATTTTGGGCGCAATTGACCGAGGAAGTCTGGCAAAAAGTGGGCGTTGACAGAGCGGTCGCCAGGGTCGGTCAGTGTCACCCGCGCTGACAGATGGGAGTTGCCACAAAGATATTATTACCTAATTGTTTCAATGTCTCCGATTGATTTTTTCTTAGTTTTTTTGCAGTAATATTATTCAATAGTGTGTATTGTAATATATTTATATAATAAAAGTGGTGAATAATCGCTATACTCAAAAGTATGGTGTGCATATTAGTGATTCAATTATTATGTTCATAAAACAATAAACAAACAGTTTTGCTGCTATTACACTCTATACACAGGTTATATATAAGTATCTGCATATTTTGGTCACCATAACGAACCACTAAGTTGGTATTGAGAGTCGAAAAGCAACGAAGAGTTACCGCCACACACCAGCCAGCCACTCGCTGCCACTCCCTCAACACACGCACTAAACTTTCTCCCCCAACAGTACCATTTGTGGTGTTATTACACTATATACAGACGTTATATATAAGTATGTATATATTTTGTTCACCACAACTGTACAGCTAAGCTGATATAGTTAGTTCAGGCACTAAGAGTCGTCGCTATACACAGCTGGCGGCTTCCTCATTCATTCAAGGTCACACGCACTAAACTTTCTCCCCCAGCAATACTGTTTTCAGTGTTATTACCCTATATACACATATTATATATAAATATCTACATGTTTTATGCACTGTAACTGTACACCTAAGCTTGTAGTGCGCCCAAAGAGCATAGTGGCCACCCTCTAAACAGCTTGACAAATCGTGCAGACGACGTCACCTCCGTCACCCAAATGGCTCCTCCCAGCATAATTCTTTTGCTGTTATTACACTAATACACACATTATATATAAGTATCTACATTTGTGTTCACCATAGAGAACCACTGAGCTGGTATGGTGAATGTAAACAATAACAGGTGGCCACACAGTCAGTAAACGATGCTGTCTTCCTCAGTCTCTCAGCATCACTCCTCCCACAGCGCTAATTATTACAACAATCCTGCTATTATCACAACCCTGGTTATTTATATCACAGTCACGGGTCATCTGTAATATTGTCATCACTAAATAATAACAGTTATATATTTATTTTGACATTTTTCGGTGATGCTGTGGTCACAAGCTGAACAGCAATGCTGATCGCTCATGCTGCGTGCGCCAGCCTTGGTTGCTCCAACAGTACTGTGCCTCTCACACCTGAGAATATTGCCCACGATTTTTTTTTTAAATTGCGTCTGTTTACAAGAGCCCTGAGGAAGCTACTGTGAACCCGTGTAGCCGCGGGCCATTTGAATCGGGAATGGCACCCTATGGCGTATATATACGCCATGCGCACCGTCGGACATGTTACTCAGGGCGTATATATACGCCATGCGCAGTTTAAGGGTTAATACTTACTCAAGTTAGAATATTGTGANTTTGGGCAGGTCCTTAACCCTTAACATGCTCGGGGTCTAATATCCTGCTATCCGCACAGGCGCATGTCATTTTGAAAAAAAATAATATTTTTTCTTCCTAATTTGTTAATTTGTGTTCACTGATCACGGGAAAAATATAAAAAAATCGTAAGGGCCATATATTGCCCGCTATAGGGCGGGGAAGTCTGCAAATTATAGGCGCTGACTCAGCATGCGTCCCAGGCGGTCTGTTGCTCGCCAGCTGTCAGGCCAGAGTTGCCACAAAGAGATAATTACCTAATTATTTCAATGTCTCTGATTGATGTTTCATAGTTTTTTGCTGTAATATTATTCAATAGTGTGTAGTTTGATATATTTATATAATAAAATGAGTGAATCATTGCTGTACTCAAAAATATGGTGTGCATATTGTTGATTCAGTTATGTTCATCAATCAGTGAACAAATACTTTGTCTGGTTATTACACTATAAGCACAGGTTATATATAAGTATCTGCATGTTTTGTTCACTATAACGAACCACTAAGTAGCTATTATGAGTCAAAAAGTAACGAGGAGTGACCGCCGTGTACCAGCCAGCCACTCCCGCCCTCCCTCCAGTCATCTGACTCGCCCACATTCTCCTCCCACAATACTGTTTTTGCTATAATTCACTATATACAGACGGTATATATAAGTATCTACATGTTTTGATCACCATAACTGTACATCTAAGCTTGTATGGTGAGTAAAGTCACAAAGACATAGGACCTAACACAGTCAGCTGATGGCTGCCTCCCTCAAGGCTAGACACACTAATATTTCTCCTCCAACAATACTGCGTGGTGTTATTACGCTATATACACACATTATAAATAAATATCTACCTGTTTTATTCACCATACTTGTACAAATAAACTGGTATCGTGCCCAAAGACCATCGTGGTAACCACTAAACAACACCGTCGTCTGCACGGTGGCGTCGTGCAGACGACGCCACCGCCCTCACCAAAATGGTGGCTCCAAACCTTCTCTTGCTGTTTATACCCTCTATACACACGTTATATATAAGTATCTACATTTGTGTTCACTATAGCAAACCACTAAGCTGGTATGCTGAGTGCAGTCAATAAAAGGTGGCCACACACAGTCAGAAAACATCGCCACCACCCTCCCTCCCACAGCATTTCTCCTCCCTCCATGGCGCACAGCGCTAAATATCATCGCAATCCTGCTATTATCAGAACCCTGGTCACTTTTATCACAGTCAGGGGTCTTCTGTAATAATATCATCGCTACATAATAGCATGAACAAGTATATTATGGCATTTTTAGGCGATGCTGTGGTCACAAGCTGAACAGCAGTGCTGTGAGCTCATGCTGCGTGCGTCAGGCTTGGTAGCTTACGCGATACTGAGGTCCCTAACACCCGGGAGTTTGGCCCACGATTTTTTTTTAAAATGGCGTCTGTTTACAAGAGCCCTGATGAAGGTGTGGTGAACCCCGTGTATCCGCGGGCCGTTTAAATCTTGCGTAGTGCTCCAACACTTCATATGAAGTGACGAGCAGTCGACTGGTAAAATGCCTAGCACTTCATATGAAGTGATGAGCACTTTAAGGGTCTAACAATAATTTGAAGTAAATAATTTGTAGCAATTTGTAGATAATTTGTTATATCTGATACAAGAATAAGAAAAAGCAGAGGTGAATGGACTATGCACTGCAGTACAGAGTTTTATTGTGCCTAGAAAAGTTTTATTTGATTGACTATTACTCTCAGCATTCTGTTTGACAGGAAAATAAATATTCATTGCTGTACTTTACCTGATATTCCAATTGATCTCATAATATACATTATCACTCCATAGTTATACTAGCCAGATGCCACTGCCAAATCAGTGTATACCACAACTGGATTTATTTCTTCTTTTAATGCTTCTATGAATTTGTCAAAGTGGTCGAGTAACTGTGAAAGGCATGATCTTTTTGCGCTAAATCCATGTTGACCTGGGTTGTGAGAATCGTTGTTCTCCGTGAAACTGGGGAACTGGGTAATAAGCCCCTGATTTCCATTTCAAAAACTTTTACTATGTGTAACGTTAGTGAGACTAGTTTGTAGTTTTGCTGGTGCTTTGCTCTTGTGCAGGGATACTATATATGTTTATTTAAGTACTTTTGGTATGCTCCCTGTATCCAAGCATTTTCTCAGCACTACACTAAGCGTTTTTGCAACTTACCCTTCACATTACTTCATAAATACGGAGACGCATGTTTCTGGACCGAGAGCTGAATTCATGGGTATGTTGTCAATTTCTATTTCAAAGCCTCCAATGTTCATGTTCATATCAGTTATAGCATCAGGATTTTGGTATCATTCATAAAGAAGCTCTCCAGATTATTAACTTTCACTTTGTTTATTCGGGTGCTAGACATAGCCTCATTCTGATCATTTAGTTAGTTAGTTTAGTTCATTTATTATGCACCCCATACCCATCTTGTGGGCGGTAGTGGAAAGGTTTACAGAGGCACATAATGGGCTCAGGTACTGAACCCCACAATCTGATCATTTAAGATCTCCCTAATTTCAATGTCATCCTTTGTGTATGAACGTTCTTTGTAAGTATAGATCCAATGCTGGTGGATGTTTTTGATTATTGATTTAGCATTAGTGAAGAAATATTTAAGATTTTCCTTTTATCTGTAATTTTATCTTTTATCTGTTCCAACTTTGATTCTACAGTTTGGTAAGATTGCTTCAGTTTCTGTTCAATTATTTCTTTAGCATCTCTTTAAGTGATTCTTTGTTGGGATAGTCGGGTCTGTTCAAATTCTAGAGTCTAAATCCTTATTCTGTGCTTCCTCTATAGTATCGTCTGTCCTTTCTTTCCAATATTGTCCACATTCTGACCTATTGATTGACTCTTTGGGGCCTTGATACCCTAAGCCAACCCAATTAACACAAGTAGCAAATATGAAAGGCCAGAGCATAAAATTGGGGCAGTACTCAGAAAAAGAAATGACGTAAAGACACATGTAATAACAAAAATATTCAACAAAACTTACTAATACATTATGACATATGCTACATTACAACAATTAATGGAAAGACGTGTGTCATTAGGACTCCGCTTATACCCACTTACCTACATCTTACTAAGACTCCATAAGGTAAAAAGCTTACCTACGTGTCACTAACATATCTGTAATGACCACAAATAACCGACGTGTAAGTAAGACACCCACAAGGTAGGTAGGTAAACTTACCTACGTGTCACCAAGGCATCCGTAAGGTACACAACTTACCTACGTGTCACCAAGGCATCCGTAAGGTACACAACTTACCTACGTGTCACTACGATATCTATAAGGTACACAATATACCTAAGTGTCACCAAGACATCTATAAGGTACACAATATACCTAAGTGTCACCAAGACATCTATAAGGTACACATTATACTTAAGTGTCACCAAGACATCTATAAGGTATACATTATACTTAAGTGTCACCAAGACATCTATAAGGTATACATTATACTTAAGTGTCATTAAGACATCTATAAGGTACACATTATACTTAAGTGTCACTAAGACATCTATAAGGTACACATTATACTTAAGTGTCACCAAGACATCCATAAGGTACATGTGAGAGTTATTTATTTGGGTTTGGACACATACAAATGTCCTCAGTGCGAAAGGACTGCACAAGCCAGAACGTTAAGTGCCAGACTAGATTTAATATTTTTAAACTGAAATAAACTGAGGGAGCATCCACAAGGGTTCAAAAACAATTGGGACCCTTATCCAATAGGTTGTTGATCTTCTCAAATGCTTAGTGCAATGATAAGGGTAGCTCACAAGTTCTCACATCAAATTTAATTTTATATGTGTGGCTATGGATCGGGTTTGAATCCAGAAGCAGGCCTTCATTAAAGTTTGCAAGAACAGTTCAAAATGTTGCAGCATGTGTGGGACAAAAATATTGGAAGGTATTGACATAGAGACACTATTCTTATAACAACAATAACCATTTATTCATAAAGAACTAAATCCAATACAAAGCACAACAATCTTGACGTTACGTAAATGTTCTTCCGTGACACTTAACCCCTGTGCTGCGCCAACCGAGAAAACTCGGTCAGTGGGAAACAGCGCCAACCGAGAAAACACCTTTTTAACATTTCGTACCCATTCAAAACGCGTGCGTTGTAGATTGTGCACGAAATGGACTCTTGGGACCTCCAGTGAGAGGCAGCCATCTTGCAAAAAAATTCCCATAATGTCCTTGGACTGCTGGCTGGGTTAATACTGAAAGAGCAACCATGGGTGGTGCACGCGCTTCTGGCTCCCAAACACCTGTCCGACTTGGTGTTGATAGATCGTGCTCTGTCGGTGAAATTCAGATCTTATTGTCTGAAGAACATAAGGGTCATGATATTTATGAAGCTTTGCGCAATAAGGACCTAACATAAGTGTCGGATGCAAGTGATACAGCACTGATGAGGACGATACAGCGAGTGTATCCAGTAGTAGCTCTGAGAACCACCCTTGCCCACTCATGCCATCTCCAATTTGTATAAATGTACATAGATGAATCGTTTTCTGGGTTCTAGTGATGATGTATCTGATAAAAGTAGCATAGATGAACAGTGTTAGCGGCTTCCATGGTGGTGTTTTCCATAGATATTTTCTAGATTAACTGAATCTCTTCCGGAATGACTGAGTCTCTTCCAGAATACCTGAATCTCTTCCAGTGAAGCACCTTACAAAGCAATCTTTCCAAGACTTCCTTACAAATTGACCTTTTCCTATAATCTTTTCAAGACTACTTTACGCTTCACAAGTTTGGCTACATACCACCTACAGGTACTAAAGCCAAGGGTGTACGCGAGTGCTTTATTTACAAGCACACAGAACGAAGAATCAGGAAGCAAAAATTTATCTGTACCTGGTGCAACTAGAGCGAAGTCGCGCTGTGTACCATGGACTACTTCGTTGATTATCACTCACTTCCGAAGTACTGAGTGTGTAATACAGTGTGTTACTGTGTAAATAGTGTGTGAAACTGTACATATTTAAATGTTAGTGAATTTTTAACAAGCAATATTGCGACAATAAACATTTATTTTAGACACATTACTGACACATGTGTCACAGTTCCAAGGAACATTATGAACGTTCTACGGTACACATATTGTAAAGGAAACAATTATTCATCACATATGATAAAACAAAAACAAATAAAACTGCATTGGAAATACATTGAACAAATAATTGAAAATATATATGTTGCACCTCGCAGTATTAAATGGCCCCATGTGACCGCGTCTGGGAACTTCACACACAAGCGACCAGCCCATGACGCCCCTTCTCCACGTCCCCACAGCCAAAGTAAGTGGATTTTTTTTTTACATGTACGTGTTCAAGAAAGGGATTTTATTGTTTTACCCAAAAAAATGCAAACACTTGATCCTATGCACACAGGTGGAATGTCACGATAAACTCGGCGAATCACAGTGGTTAAAGACAGCTATCCAGACAGGAGGTTTAGCAAGAGCCCATCTCCTTTGGCACTCTAAGAATGGCAACAGATTCTAATCTGTGCCATTTCAGGCTTATATAATGAAAAACTGAACTACTTGGTAATTAAATATGTTAATTTACTGTCAACCGGAAGGTCAACAGCAAAGGTAATCTACGTTAATCACAATCTTGTATCTCAGACAATCAAATAAATCAAAACAATAATTCGCTATCATAACTACTCAATCGCTCTGACCAATTAAATACTCAGTGAGTAATTGCATTAATTACTGTCAAACGGACATATAATTAATCGAGAACGAATTACGTTATCGCAACACTGTCACTCACGACAGCTTGACAAACAAAACTATGTCACTTCACTTTATGACATTAATTACCCTTAATTACTTCTCACTGAACCCTTAATTACCAACTAAAGATCACATCAAGTCCTTGTCACGCAGACTAGCAAAACACAGTAACATGTTGCTTCACTACTCAGTGCTAATCTATCACACTGCACAACAAATTACAACACAACACAATCGTAATTAATAATCACACGAATATTAATCAATAAACACAGTAATTTTTTACACAGGGTATGACAACAGATAACCCCTTACCTCTCTTGAATCAAAGGTTTTTCTTGGATTTAGAAAACACGTTCATGGAATTGTCTACACAGAACGGCATAATATTGAACCGAAAAAATCACTAACATAATTGTACCGCTGAATATAATTGAGTTCCCTGGCGTATTACATACACAACATTAACTACCTTTTCACATTAGTTCCCTCCAACGTACTGTGGTCGCTCTTTACAGGTGTCTTCCTCGACTATGCTTCCTTCACCTAACCAGGTGCTCTAGGAAAACGTTCTACCGGAAGTTGACTTAACATCAACCCAAGAAACTTCAGCACCAAATACAGAAATATGAGTAATCACTTAGACCGGCCTTCTCAAGCACACTTCTCCCATACATACTGACACTGAATACGGCAGTTGACTGAAGTTCATCCAAACTTCCACCTCACGTTGTTACAGGAGACCATGTGTAGTGTGACCCGGTGTTGAAACGGGGTGCTGCTCAGGTTACCTTACCTTGAGGTTACCTTGAGATGGTTTCGGGGCTTTGAGTATCTGCGGCCCGGTCCTCGACCAGGCCTCCTCAGCACAATGTTTGCTGTTTGGACACCGCCACATGTGATGACGAGTCTGACGCAGCACGGTGTGGCGCAGCAAGGAGAACTGTGCAGGTTCCCTCAACTGACAAGACTCGCGTGGGATGGCTCCCACACACGAGAGCATTATTTTATCGCTCAAACGATAGTGAGCTGCCCCTCAGTTCTTGTGAGGAAGAGAGAGTTAGCACACATGGTGCACCGTGTGGCGCTTTACTCTGATGGCAACCTTGTGTTCAAGTTACACGGGGTGAACCAACGGATTGGGCGGGAATTTCTATGTCCCCAGAACTGGCTGAAGCCAAACTATTTCCCTAAGTAACGTATTCGCAGCTACTGGGCACAGTCTCTGATCCCTTCAGATTACTGCGTGTCACACTAGGTTGACAGATTGTCACAATATGAGCAGATGCACTATAAGAAGTCTGCCTTACACTGTGTGTGACCTCGTGGTGAGTTACAGTATATATTCTGCTTCCTTTCACTATTAAATTATCGTAATTCCTATCGCCACAATCCCAGATTCTTCTTGATGGACCCGCAATGACAGAACAATGATAAATGAGTTACTAACTGTCCCCCCTAGACAGTATTTCTCGTCGTTTGCTCGAACCACGAGAAAACATGTCTGACACACAGCAATATGGGGCTGAATGTCTACCCAGGGCAGGGCAGGAGTGGGCCATGCTTTTTGCCTCTGTTCTACGAGTTGACCAATCAGCAGCTAGGCCTATGGGTGCAATGAGATGCCCCACGAATCACAAGGCTACCTTCAGTCACGTGGTGCCTTGTGACGTTAGTATTGGGAGGCCTGGTGATTACACAAGCGACTACAACAGTTGGCTCTACTACCACCACCAATACCTGTTTCTCCTCTCTCCATAAACTTAAATGTTAAATACGTGATAATAGCTGCACCTCTTCTCACAGAAAAGCTTCGGCGGCCTCCATAGTCTTACTGAACAGTCCTGGGTCAATGTTCTTCATAGACATCAAACAAGAGATGTCTATGAAGAACTACAGAATCTAGAGTGAGTGCACTTTGGAACACTTGTGTCAGAGTGCAACCTGACGACTTGCGCTCCAACACATAGTCTAAAAACTAGCTGGTAATCCCTCCTCCCACAGTACACAACTTACCTACGTGTGTCACTAAGATATCCACAAGGTACACAACTTACCTATGAATCACTAAGACTCCATAAGGTACACAACTTACCTATGAATCACTAAGACTCCATAAGGTACACATCTTACCTATGAATCACTAAGACTCCATAAGGTACACAACTTACCTATGAATCACTAAGACTCCATAAGGTACACAACTTACCTATGAATCACTAAGACTCCATAAGGTACACAACTTACCTATGAATCACTAAGACTCCATAAGGTACACAACTTACCTATGAATCACTAAGACTCCATAAGGTACGCAACTTACCTATGAATCACTAAGACTCCATAAGGTACACAACTTACCTATGAATCACTAAGACTCCATAAGGTACGCAACTTACCTATGAATCACTAAGACTCCATAAGGTACACAACTTACCTATCAATCACTAAGACTCGTAAGGGGGCATCTCACATAAATATGCAATAAATGAAAAGTAGTTCGATTCCAATCAAACGTTTTGACGAGTTGTATATAAATAGGGTTTCATCTGGTCCAAGTCTCAGCATCGTAGCATAAATAGGAAGGGAGAAAAAAATATTGAATTATGTGTCAAAAATTTTCCAAAATGGTCATTAACGATTGTCAAACAAAAGTGTCAACTAAAATCATGTCTAGATTCTCAGCTATCACAATAACATATATTAAAAACAAATTATAATTATTTTTATTAAAAAAAATTTAGTTCATTTTTTTTTCTTATTTGTTTATCGGATAATTTGCACGAAACTTATACACCTAACTGCACGTAAGCCTATCTGTAACAGTGTCAATTGTGGAGGAAATTGGTTGATGTCAACCTCAGCCACAGATGGCAGCACCTTAGACTTTAATATTTTAATGATTGATTTTTCTAGTAACATAAACGACTCGAAACTCTTTCATTTTTATTCAATTTACCAGAAACTTACACCTTATATGTAAAGTTTATGCCTCTAAAATCTGGGGCCGTTTTGTTTCCCTAAGTTCATTTATTGGTTTTATAATAGCAATAAACATGATATATTTGCATAATTTTTGGGGAGGAAATTTGACTATTTGCATTAGGAGAACTGAAGATGTTTTGAAAATTCCCCGGCTACAGAGCCTTAATTATATGTCAATGTGTCAGAAAAGTGTCATAGAATGACTATATCTGAAAGGTGTGGTTGTTCCAAGTCGCGTTGAAATATGTAATATACGTTAAAAAATAAACACAACAAAATTAAATCTTCCTTTCTATTTAGGTTGCAGTACTGAATCTTGGAACAAGTGCAGCCCTTTTCATATACAACTAGTCAAAAAATTGTGGTTGACATTGAACAACTTCCATTTTCCATTCTAATGGCCCCTTACTATAAGGTATACAACTTTCCTATGTATCACTAAGACTCTGTAAGGTACACAACTTACCTTCGTGTCACTAAGACATCCATAAGGTACACAACTAACCTACATGTCACTAAGACATCCATAAGGTAAACAACTAACCAACATGTCACTAAGACATCAATAAGGTACACAACTAACCAACATGTCACTAAGACATCCATAAGGTAAACAACTAACCAACATGTCACTAAGACATCAATAAGGTACACAACTAACCTACGTATCACTAAGACTTCCATAAGGTACACAACTAACCTACATGTCACTAAGACATCTATAAGGTACACAACTTACCTACATGTCGCTAAGACATCCATAAGGTACACAACTAACCTACGTGTCACTAAGACATCCATAAGGTACACAACTTTAGCATATCACAAAAACTCCGCAAAGTTCTTATGTAAATATAACTCCCCTGTGTCACTACAGACACTCTTCCTGGACTCGATGGTGACACCCTAACAGAAATGTGTTACTATTAAACACACACCCAACAATCACTGTCAATGACGTGACACTCCATGAAGTGTCAAATACTATCCCTCCTACCCGAGTTGACAACTTAACTCTTCTACAATCACAATTGATCCAGACACAGAGACAGCTCGTTGCCAGGTACACTCTGGTTGATCCAAAATTGGGTTCATATTCACCAAAACATACAGTTCCAGTTTACAATATATGACAGGATCCTCTACTCACAATATTTACTCCTTCATCTACTCTCAGACATACATACACCCCGACGATGGTGGTGACCCCAGGCAGTGCCGCCTGAGGCTGACCCCAGGCAGTGCCGCCTGTAGCTAGCCTCAGGCAGTGCCGCCTGTGGTGACCCCAGGCAGTGCCGCCTGAAGCTGACCTCAGGCAGTGCCGCCTGCAGCTGACCTCAGGCAGTGCCGCCTTTGGTGACCCCAGGCAGTGTTGCCTGAGGCTGACCCCAGGCAGTGCCGCCTGTAGCTGACCTCAGGCAGTGCCGCCTGTGGTGACCCCAGGCAGTGCCGCCTTTGGTGACCCCATTCAGTGGCGCCTGTGGTGACCCGAGGCAGTGCCGCCTGTGGTGACCCCAGGCAGTGTTGCCTGAGGCTGACCCCAGGCAGTGCCGCTTGTAGCTGACCTCAGGCAGTGCTGCATGTGGTGACCCCAGGCAGTGCCGCCTGTAGCTGACCCCAGGCAGTGCCGCCTGTGGTGACCCCAGGCAGTGCCACCTATGGTGACCCCATTCAGTGGCCCCTGTGGTGACCACAGGAAGTGGCGCCTGTGGCTGACGCCAGGCAGTGCCGCCTGTGGCTGACGCCAGGCAGTGCCGCCTGTGGCTGACCCCAGGCAGTGCCGCCTGTGGCTGATCCCAGGCAGTGCCGCCTTTGGTGACCGCATTCAGTGGCGCCTATGGTGACCCCAAACAGTGCCACCTGTGGCTGACCCCATGCAGTGCCACCTGTGGCTGACCCCATGCAGTGCCACCTGTGGATGACCCCATGCAGTGCCGCCTGTGGCTGACCCCAGGCAGTGCCGCCTGTGGTGACCCCAGGCAGTGCCGCCTGTGGCTGACCCCAGACAGTGCCGCCTATGGTGACAACAGGCAGTGCCACCTGTGTCTGATCCCAGGCAGTGCCACCTGTGGCTGAACCCAGGCAGTGCCATCTAAGGCTGGCAACAGCCAATGCCAACTATGGCTGACCCCAGGCAGTGCCACCTGTAGCTGACCCCAGGCAGTGCCGCCTGTAGCTGAACCCAGGAAGTGCCAACTATAACTGACCCCAGGCAGTGCTGCCTGGAGTGACACTAGGCAGTGCCGCCTGTGGTTGACCCCAGGCAGCGTCGCCTGTGGTGTCCCCAGGCAGTGTCGCCTGTGGCTGACACTAGGCAGTGCCGCCTGTGGCTGACCCGAGGCAGTGCCACTTATGGCTGACCCCAGGCAGTGCCGCCTGTGGTTGACCCCAGGCACTGTCGTCTGTGGCTGACCCCAGGCAGTGTCGCCTGCGGCTGACACCAGCCAGTGTCGCCTGTGGCAGACACCAGGCAGTGTCGCCTGTGGCTGACACCAGGCAGTGTCGCCTGCGGCTGACACCAGGCAGTGTCGCCTGTGGTGTCCCCAGGCAGTGCTGACTGTGGTGACCCCAGGCAGTGTTGCCTGTGGTGACCCCAGGTAGTGTTGCCTGTGGTGACCACAGGCAGTGCTGCCTGTGGCGGACCCCAGGCAGTGTCGCCTGTGGTGACCCCAGGCAGTGCTGCCTGTAGTGACCCCAGGCAGTGCTGCCTGTGGTGACCCCAGGCAGTGCCGCCTGTGGTGACCCCAGGCAGTGCTGCCTGTAGTGACCCCAGGCAGTGTCGCCTGTGGTGACCCCAGGCAGTGCTGCCTGTGGTGACCCCACGCTGTGCTGCCTGTGGCTGACCCCATGCAGTGCCACCTGTGGCTGACCCCATGCAGTGCCACCTGTGGATGACCCCATGCAGTGCCGCCTGTGGCTGACCCCAGGCAGTGCCGCCTGTGGTGACCCCAGGCAGTGCCGCCTGTGGCTGACCCCAGACAGTGCCGCCTATGGTGACAACAGGCAGTGCCACCTGTGTCTGATCCCAGGCAGTGCCACCTGTGGCTGAACCCAGGCAGTGCCATCTAAGGCTGGCAACAGCCAATGCCAACTATGGCTGACCCCAGGCAGTGCCACCTGTAGCTGACCCCAGGCAGTGCCGCCTGTAGCTGAACCCAGGAAGTGCCAACTATAACTGACCCCAGGCAGTGCTGCCTGGAGTGACACTAGGCAGTGCCGCCTGTGGTTGACCCCAGGCAGCGTCGCCTGTGGTGTCCCCAGGCAGTGTCGCCTGTGGCTGACACTAGGCAGTGCCGCCTGTGGCTGACCCGAGGCAGTGCCACTTATGGCTGACCCCAGGCAGTGCCGCCTGTGGTTGACCCCAGGCACTGTCGTCTGTGGCTGACCCCAGGCAGTGTCGCCTGCGGCTGACACCAGCCAGTGTCGCCTGTGGCAGACACCAGGCAGTGTCGCCTGTGGCTGACACCAGGCAGTGTCGCCTGCGGCTGACACCAGGCAGTGTCGCCTGTGGTGTCCCCAGGCAGTGCTGACTGTGGTGACCCCAGGCAGTGTTGCCTGTGGTGACCCCAGGTAGTGTTGCCTGTGGTGACCACAGGCAGTGCTGCCTGTGGCGGACCCCAGGCAGTGTCGCCTGTGGTGACCCCAGGCAGTGCTGCCTGTAGTGACCCCAGGCAGTGCTGCCTGTGGTGACCCCAGGCAGTGCCGCCTGTGGTGACCCCAGGCAGTGCTGCCTGTAGTGACCCCAGGCAGTGTCGCCTGTGGTGACCCCAGGCAGTGCTGCCTGTGGTGACCCCACGCTGTGCTGCCTGTGGCTGACCCCAGGCAGTGCTGCCTGTAGTGACCCAAGGCGGTGCTGCCTGTGGTGACCTCAGGCAGTGCCGCCTGTGGTGACCCCAGGCAGTGCTGCCTGTGGTGACCCCAGGCAGTGCTGCCTGTGGTGACCCCAGGCAGTGCTGCCTGTGGTGACACCAGGCAGTGTCGCTTGTGGTGACCCCAGGCAGTGCTGCCTGTGGTGACCCAAGGCAGTGCTGCCTGTAGTGACCCAAGGCGGTGCTGCCTGTGGCTGACCCAGGCAGTGCTGCCTGTCGTGACCCAAGGCGGTGCTACCTGTGGTGACCTCAGGCAGTGCCGCCTGTGGTGACCCCAGGCAGTGCTGCCTGTGGTGACCCCAGGCAGTGCTTGCTGTAGTGACCCAAGGCGGTGCTGCCTGTGGCTGACCCCAGGCAGTGCTGCCTGTAGTGACCCAAGGCGGTGCTGCCTGTGGTGACCTCAGGCAGTGCCGCCTGTGGTGACCCCAGGCAGTGCTGCCTGTGGTGACTCCAGGCAGTGCTGCATGTGGTGACCCCAGGCAGTGCCGCCAGTAGTGACACCAGGCAGTGCCGCATGTGGCTGACCCCAGGCAGTGTCGCCTGTGGCTGACCCCAGGTAGTGCCGCCTGCGGCTGACCCCAGGAAGTGCCGCCTGCGGCTGACCCCAGGCAGTGCTGTCTGTGGCTGACCCCAAGCAGTGCCGCCTGTGGTGTCCCCCAGGCAGTGTCGCCTGTGACTGACCCCAGGAAGAGCCGCCTGCGGCTGACCCCAGGCAGTGCGGCCTGTGGTGACCCCAGGCAGTGCCGCCTGTGGTGACACCAGGCAGTGTCGCCTGTGGCTGACCCCAGGAAGTGCCGCCTGCGGCTGACCCCAGGCAGTGTGGCCTGTGGCTGACCCCAGGCAGTGTCGCCTGCGGCTGACCCCAGGCAGTGTTGTCTGCGTTGACCCCAGGCAATGCCGCCTGTGGCTGACCCCAGGCAGTGTCGCCTGTGGCTGACACCAGGCAGTGCCACCTGTGGCTGACCCCAGGCAGTGGCGCCTGTGGCTGACCCCAGGCCGTGTCGCCTGTGGCTGACCCCAGGCATTGCCGCCTGCGGCTGACCCCAGGCAGTGTCGCCTGTGGCTGACCCCAGCCAGTGCCGCCTGCGGCTGACACCAGGCAGTGTCGCCTGTGGCTGAACCCAGGCAGTGCCACCTGCGGCTGACCCCAGGCAGTGTCGCCTGTGGTGTCCCCGGGCAGTGCTGCCTGAGGCTGACCACAGGCAGTGTTCCCTGTGGTGACCCCAGGCAGTGCCGCCTGTTTCTGACCTCAGGCTGTGCCGCCTGTGTCTGACCCCAGACAGTGCCGCCTCTGGTGACCCCAGGCAGTGCCGCCTGTGGCTAACCCCAGGCAGTGTCGCCTGTGGCTGACCCCAGGCAGTGTCGCCTGTGGCTGACCCCAGGCAGTGTCGCCTGTGGCTGACACCATGCAGTGCCGCCTGTGGCTGACCCCAGGATGTGCCGCCTGTGGTTGACCCCAGACAGTACCGCCTGTGACTGACCCCAGGCAGTGCCGGTTGTGTCTGACTCCAAACAGTGCCGCCTGTGGCTGACCCCAGGCAGTGCCGCCTGTGGTGACCCCCAGACAGTGCCACCAGTGGCTGACCACAGGCACTGCCGCCTGTGGTGACCCCAGACAGTGCCACCTGTGGCTGACCCCAGGCATTGTCGCCTGTGGCTGACCTCATGCAGTGCCACCTGTAGCTGACCCCAGGTAGTGCCGCTTTGGCTCACCCCTGGCAGTGCCACCTGAGGCTGACCCCTGGCAGTGCCGCCTGTGGATCACCCAAGACAGTGCTGCCTGTGGTTACCCCAGGCAGTGCCACCTGTGGTGACCCCAGGCAGTGCCACCTGTGATGACCACAAGAAGTGCCACCTGTAGCTGACACCAGGCAGTGCCTCCTGTGGTGACCCCAGGCAGTGCCACCTGTGATGACCACAGGAAGTGCCACCTGTGGCTGACCCCAGGCAGTGCCGCCTGTGGTGAACCCAGGCAGTGCCACTTGTTACTGACCCCAGGCAGTGTTGCCTGTAGCTGACACCAGGTAGTTCCGCCTGTGGCTGACCCCCGGCAGTGCCACCTGAGACTGATCCCAGGCCGTGTCGCCTGTGGTGACCCCAGGCAGTGTCGCCTGTGGTGACCCCAGGCAGTGCTGCCTGTAGTGACCCCAGGCAGTGTCGCCTGTGGTGACCCCAGGCAGTGCTGCCTGTGGTGACCCCACGCTGTGCTGCCTGTGGCTGACCCCAGGCAGTGCTGCCTGTAGTGACCCAAGGCGGTGCTGCCTGTGGTGACCTCAGGCAGTGCCGCCTGTGGTGACCCCAGGCAGTGCTGCCTGTGGTGACCCCAGGCAGTGCTGCCTGTGGTGACCCCAGGCAGTGCTGCCTGTGGTGACACCAGGCAGTGTCGCTTGTGGTGACCCCAGGCAGTGCTGCCTGTGGTGACCCAAGGCAGTGCTGCCTGTAGTGACCCAAGGCGGTGCTGCCTGTGGCTGACCCAGGCAGTGCTGCCTGTAGTGACCCAAGGCGGTGCTACCTGTGGTGACCTCAGGCAGTGCCGCCTGTGGTGACCCCAGGCAGTGCTGCCTGTGGTGACCCCAGGCAGTGCTGCCTGTAGTGACCCAAGGCGTTGCTGCCTGTGGCTGACCCCAGGCAGTGCTGCCTGTAGTGACCCAAGGCGGTGCTGCCTGTGGTGACCTCAGGCAGTGCCGCCTGTGGTGACCCCAGGCAGTGCTGCCTGTGGTGACTCCAGGCAGTGCTGCATGTGGTGACCCCAGGCAGTGCCGCCAGTAGTGACACCAGGCAGTGCCGCCTGTGGCTGACCCCAGGCAGTGTCGCCTGTGGCTGACCCCAGGTAGTGCCGCCTGCGGCTGACCCCAGGAAGTGCCGCCTGCGGCTGACCCCAGGCAGTGCTGCCTGTGGCTGACCCCAAGCAGTGCCGCCTGTGGTGTCCCCCAGGCAGTGTCGCCTGTGACTGACCCCAGGAAGAGCCGCCTGCGGCTGACCCCAGGCAGTGCGGCCTGTGGTGACCCCAGGCAGTGCCGCCTGTGGTGACACAGGCAGTGTCGCCTGTGGCTGACCCAGGAAGTGCCGCCTGCGGCTGACCCAGGCAGTGTGGCCTTGGGCTGACCCCAGGCAGTGTCGCCGCGGCTGACCCCAGGCAGTGTGTCTGCGTTGACCCCAGGCAATGCCGCCTGTGGCTGACCCCAGGCAGTGTCGCCTGTGGCTGACACCAGGCAGTGCCACCTGTGGCTGACCCCGGCAGTGGCGCCTGTGGCTGACCCCAGGCCGTGTCGCCTGTGGCTGACCCCAGGCATTGCCGCCTGCGGCTGACCCCAGGCAGTGTCGCCTGTGCTGACCCCAGCCAGTGCCGCCTGCGGCTGACACCAGGCAGTGTCGCCTGTGGCTGAACCCAGGCAGTGCCACCTGCGGCTGACCCCAGGCAGTGTCGCCTGTGGTGTCCCGGGCAGTGCTGCCTGAGGCTGACCACAGGCAGTGTTCCCTGTGGTGACCCCAGGCAGTGCCGCCTGTTTCTGACCTCAGGCTGTGCCGCCTGTGTCTGACCCCAGACAGTGCCGCCTCTGGTGACCCCAGGCAGTGCCGCTTGTGGCTAACCCCAGGCAGTGTCGCCTGTGGCTGACCCCAGCAGTGTCGCCTGTGGCTGACCCCAGGCAGTGTCGCCTGTGGCTGACCCCATGCAGTGGCCTGTGGCTGACACCAGGATGTGCCGCCTGTGGTTGACCCCAGACAGTACCGCCTGTGACTGACCCCAGGCAGTGCCGGTTGTGTCTGACTCCAAACAGTGCCGCCTGTGGCTGACCCAGGCAGTGCCGCCTGTGGTGACCCCCAGACAGTGCACCTGTGGCTGACCACAGGCACTGCCGCCTGTGGTGACCCCAGACAGTGCCACCTGTGGCTGACCCCAGGCATTGTCGCCTGTGGCTGACCTCATGCAGTGCCACCTGTAGCTGACCCCAGGTAGTGCCGCTTTGGCTCACCCCTGGCAGTGCCACCTGAGGCTGACCCCTGGCAGTGCCGCCTGTGGATCACCCAAGACAGTGCTGCCTGTGGTTACCCCAGGCAGTGCCACCTGTGGTGACCCCAGGCAGTGCCCCTGTGATGACCACAAGAAGTGCCACCTGTAGCTGACACCAGGCAGTGCCACCTGTGGTGACCCCAGGCAGTGCCGCCTGTGGTGACCCAGGCAGTGCCACTTGTTACTGACCCCAGGCAGTGTTGCCTGTAGCTGACACCAGGTAGTTCCGCCTGTGGCTGACCCCCGGCAGTGCCACCTGAGACTGATCCCAGGCCGTGTCGCCTGTGGTGACCCCAGGCAGTGTCGCCTGTGGTGACCCCAGGCATTGCCGCTTGTGGTGACCCAGGCAGTGTTGCCTGTGGTGACCCCAGGCAGTGCCGCTTGTGGTGACCCCAGGCAGTGTTGCCTGTGGTGCCCGCAGGCAGTTCTGCCTGTGGCTGACCCCAGGCAGTGTCACCTCTTTCTGACCCCAAGTAGTGCCGCCTGTGGTGACCCCAGGCAGTTTCGCCTGAGGCTGACCCCAGGCCGTGTCGCCTGTGGTGACCCCAGGCAGTGTCGCCTGTGGTGACCCCAAGCATTGCCGCCTGTGGTGACCCCAGGCAGTGTCGCCTTTGGCTGACCCCAGGCTGCATCGCCTGTGGCTGACCCCAGGCCGTGTCGCCTGTGTCTGTCCCCAGGCAGTGTTGTCTGTGGTGACCCCAGGCAGTGTCGCCTTTGGCTGACCCCAGGCAGTGTTGCGTGTGGTAGACACCAGGCCGTGTCGCCTGTGGCTGACCCCAGGCCGTGTCGCCTGTGGTGACCCCAGGCAGTGCCACCTGTGTCTGACCCCAGGCAGTGTTGCGTGTGATGACCCCAGGCAGTGCTGCCTGTGGTGACCCAGGCAGTGCCACCTGTGACTGACCCCAGGCAGTGCCGCCTGTAGCTGACCCCAGGCCGTGTCGCCTGTGGTGACCTCAGACAGTGCCGCCTGTGGCTGACCCAGCAGTGCCGCCTGTGGCTGACCCCAGGCAGTGCCGCCTGCGGCTGACACCAGCAGTGCCCCCTGTGGTGGCAAGGCAGTGCTGACTGTGGTGATCCCAGGCAGTGCCGCCTGTGGATGACCCCAGGCAGTGTCGCCTGTATCTGACCCCGACAGTGCCGCTTGTGGTGACCCCAGGCAGTGTTGCCTGTGGTGACCCTAGGCAGTGTTGCCTGTGGTGTCCCCAGGCAGTGCTGCCTGTGGCTGACCCCAGGCAGTGTTGCCTGACGTGACCCCAGCCAGTGCCGCCTCTTTCTGACCCCAAGTAGTGCCGCTTGTGGTGACCCCAGGCAGTGTCGCCTGTGGTGACCCCAGACAGTGCCGCCTGTGGTGACCCCAGGCAGTGCCGCCTGTGGTGACCCCAGGCCGTGTCGCCTGCGGTGACCCCAGACAGTGCCGCCTGTGGTGACCGCAGGCAGTGCCGCCTTTGTGACACAAGGCAGTGCCGCCTGTGGTGACCCCAGACAGTGCCGCCTGTGGTGACCGCAGGCAGTGCCCACTGTGGTGACCCCAGACAGTGCCGCCTGTGGCTGACCCCTGGCAGTGCCGCCTGTGGCTGACACGAGACAGTGCCGCCTGTGGCTGACCACAGGCAGTGCCGCCTGTGCTGACCCCAGGCAGTGACACCTGTGGCTGACCCCAGGCAGTGTCGGCTGTGGTGGCCCCAGGCAGTGCTGACTGTGGTGGCCCCAGGCAGTGCCGCTAGTGGTGACCCCAGGCAGTGTTGCCTGTGGTGACCCCAGGCAGTGTTGCCTGTGGTGCCCCAGGCAGTTCTGCCTGTGGCTGACCCCAGGCAGTGTTGCCTGACGTGACCCAGGCACTGCCGACTCTTTCTGACTCCAAGTAGTGCCCCCTGTGGTGTGCCCAGGCAGTGTCGCCTGTGGCTGACCCCATGCTGTGTCGCCTGTGGTGACCCCAGGCAGTGTCGCCTGTGGTGACCCCAGGCAGTGCCGCCTGTGTGACCCAGGCAGTGCCGCCTGTGGTGACCCCAGACAGTGCCGCTGTGTGTGACCGCAGGCAGTGCCACCTGTGGTGACCCAGACAGTGCCGCCTGTGGCTGACCCCTGGCAGTGCCGCCTGTGGCTGACCCCAGGCAGTGCCGCCTGTGCTGACCGCAGGCAGTGCCGCGTGTGGCTGACCCCAGGCAGTGTCGCCTGTGCTGACCCCAGGCAGTGACACCTGTGGCTGACCCCAGCAGTGCTGCCTGTGGCTGACCACAGGCAGTGCCGCCTGTGGCTGACCCCAAACAGTGCCGCTTGTGGCTGACCCCAGGCAGTTCCGCCAGGGGCTGTTCCAAAGCAGTGCCGCCTGTGGCTGACCCCAGGCAGTGCCGCCTGTGGCTGACCCCAGGCCGTGTCGCCTGTGGTGACCCCAGGCAGTGTCGCCTGTGGTGACCCCTAGCAGTGCCGCTGTGGTGACCCCAGGCCGTGTCGCCTGTGGGTGACCCAGGCTGTGCCGCCTGTGGCTGACCCCAGGCTGTGCCGCCTGTGGCTGACCTCAGGCAGTGCTGCCTGTGGAGACCCCAGGCAGTGTCGCCTGTGGCTGACCCCAGGCCGTGTCGCCTGTGGCTGACCCCAGGCAGTGCTGCCTGTGGCAGACACCAGGCGGTGTCGCCTGTGGCTGATCCCAGGCTGTGCTGAATGTGGCAGACCCCAGGGCGTGTCGCCTGTGCTGACCCAGGCAGTGTCGCCTGTGCTGACCCCAGGCAGTGTCGCCTGTGTCTGACCCCAGGCAGTGTTTGCGTGTGGTTGACCCCAGGCAGTGTTGCGTGTGGTTGACCCAGGCAGTGTCGGTTGTGGTAACCCCAGGCAGTGCCACCTGTAGTGACCCCAGGCAGTGCCACCTGTGGTGACCCCAAGCAGTGCCGCCTGTTCCTGAACCAGGCAGTGCCACCTGTGGCTGACCCCTGGCACTGTCCCTGTGGTGACCCAAGGAAGTGTCGCCTGTGGTGACCCCAGGCAGTGCCGCCTGTGGTGATACCAGGCAGTGCGCCTGTGGTGACCCCAGACAGTGCCGCCTGTGGTGAACGCAGGCAGTGCCGCCTGTGGTGACCCCAGACANATATGGTACTTACAGAATTAGCGAACTTCGTGCTCAAGAGAAAGAAAGCTAATTCCCTACCTTGAGTAAGTACCATCATTCTGACAAACAAGTAGGGGTGCGAGTGTCAACTGGTGACGAGAACTATCGGCGAGGTCCTAGTTCGCCAATAATAGTCCGTGCTAGAGGAACTTTGGCCCTCTTTTTCCCCTAGAGTCGGATTGCAGAAAGAAAGTAGGTGCTATTGACCCGGAGACAGACCACAGTACCAGGGTACCTATGTGATAATCTGTCAAAAATGTGAGAAATATCTGAGGGACAAAAGATGTTAAACACGGGTAATAACACGGAAGGGGGAGACGACCAATTAAGAGTATGACTGAGGCCTACAGTCACCACGTAATCCAAAGTTGTCTCACACTCACCATATGCTACTCCCGTAATGCACAATATACACAGCACATATATAAAAATGATTAATGTAAATATTGAAAGCAAGGGAATGAAAGCCAAGTACCCTTACCACAATTACCAATACCTGAGTGCAGCTCCTAGGACAGGCCCCCAATTATATGTGACGGTAACGTGTTGGAAATGGTGGTCAGCAGTCTTCCAAATGGCAGATGTCAATGCTGGGTCATATATATGTAAGTTATAAAAAAAGGAAAAAAAAGAGTGACTGCTTGTCTGATAATCTGTGGTAAGGTAAGGTAAGATACACGAAAAACAAATATAAAAAATGCACTTTACTTAATCTAGAAAACAAAATAAAATAAAGACAATTCCTTGGCATTTAAAATAATATAAAAGTAAAACACGTAAAAATATATATAACAAACTGAAAAGGGGGGAACTGGTTACGTTAACAGGAATACAAAGATAAATGGTGCTGGGAATATATGCGCAAGCTATCAACCTCTATTGATCACACAAGGTGAGTCAAGTAGGTGTTCACAGCAAGAGCACTAGATATATTCTGCTGGAGAACTGCTGGGCGGTCCTGACATTGCCTTGGCGAGGAATGTGGTGGCTTAGGACTGAAGTGGTGTGTTCTCGAACGGCCAATGAGAATGCAGGATGACCAGTAAAGGTAGTTTGGCTGGGACTGTAGCAGTTGAAGTGGTCGGCGCGCGACCACTTCAACTGCTTCGGCGCGTGTGCAGGAGTGGGGGGAGGAGGGAGTTGCAGGTGCGTGTGGCTGTCTTGATATACGTTTAAGCCACTGTAAAACGTATCTTGAATATTGTGTTGAACGTGATGCTAGCAGAAAGAGCAGGCTAAATCTCTGGGAAGAGATTATCGTCACAATATGTATATATATATATATATATATATATATACATATATATATATATATATATATATATATATATATAGATATATATATATATATGTATATATTTATATAAATAAAATGTAAATGTTCATTGTTCAAAACCAAAATCACTAATCTCCCAAGTTCTTCACCAAGAAGAGCTCAACCCCAGCAAGCACAAATAGGTGAGTACACAAACATACACACATCCTCACCCACACACACATTATTACACTGTAATAAGGAAAGAGAGTGAGGGAAGGGGATGAGGCGGAGTGGCCGTACTCATGAGAAAGGAATGGAGGTTCAAGGGGATGGTTATCCCAGGCTTTGAAGGGTTCAGAAACTATATAATAGGCACAATAACGATGGGAAGACCATGAATAGTTAAAGCAGTAATATATAACTCTCCACCAAATGATAGAAGTCACAGGCAAGAGTATGTCAGAGACAACATGGCAGTTAATAACATAATTGAGAGGGCAGCCTCTGCTGTCTGTAGAAATCGATCCCATCTGCTCATCATTACTTCAATCACGGAAGGATAGACTGGGAGAACAAGGAACCGCATGGAGGAGAGGATACATGGAGAGCCAAACTAGTGGAAGTGGCGACAAGAAATTGTCTAAGCCAACATATTAGGGAACCCACTATGATGAAGGGATATGATGAACCAGCGAGACTCGACCTAGTCTTCACTCTGAATCACTCCGACATAAGGGAATTGACTTCGAGGCCCCAGTAGGAATGAGCGATCACAGTGTACTGACGTTTGAATATCTGGTCGAAGAAGGGCTAAAGTACCAAGAAAGGAACTGAAAGCATAAGGCCAGCATTACGTAAGGTAAGTTACGAGGAGATAAGAAAGTTACTAATGGATGTAACATGGGAAGTAGGGCTAAGGGGAAAGACGGCGCAAGACATGATGGAATACATCATGCAGAAGTGCAAGGAGGCAGCAGAAAAGTTTATAGCCCAAAAGGTAAAAATTGAAATGCAGATGAGAAACCCATGGTTTAATCAGAGATGTAAGCTGGCTAAGCAACAAAGTAAAAGAGCATGGATAAACTATAGAAATAACAGGACACTTGAGAGCAGAGAAGATTACCAAAGAGCAAGGAATGAATACGTCAGGGTGAGAAGAGAGGCCGAAGGGCAATATGAAAGACATATCAAGCAAGGCTAAGACCCAAACCAAATTGCTG
The DNA here is from genome assembly GCA_020271785.1 of Procambarus virginalis. Taxonomy (NCBI): domain Eukaryota; kingdom Metazoa; phylum Arthropoda; class Malacostraca; order Decapoda; family Cambaridae; genus Procambarus; species Procambarus virginalis. The sequence goes on from WNGS01100391.1 coordinate 41,369, forward strand.
CACAGCCACATCAGGAGAAAGACAACAGTGAAGGAACAGATAATGAAACTGAGGATAGGGGCAGACAGATTTACTACAATTGACAAAGTGTGCGAGGAACTCAATATGAAATTCCAGGAAGTCTTCACATTAGAGCAACAAGAAGTTCCTGAGATAAGAGAAGGAATAATTAACCAGGCACCACTAGAGGAATTTGCGATTACCAGTGGAAATGTAAGGTAACTTTTGGTAGAGTTGGATGTGACAAAGCCTAAAGGCCTGGATGGAATATGAACATGGATACTAAAGGAAGGAGCAGAAGCACTGTGCCTGCCACTCTCGATGGTGTATAACAAATCACTGGAAACAGGTGAACTGCCAGAAGTTTGGAAGGTGGCAAACGTGGTCCCGATATACAAGAAGGGGATAGACAGGAGGCACTGAACTAGAGGCCAGTGTCCCTAACTTGCATACCATGCAAGCTAATGGAGGAAATTGTGTGGAAAATGCTAGTCGAACATCTGGAGCGAAGGAACTTTGTGTCACAACACCAACATGGTTTCAGGGATAGACAAATCATGCCTCACAAGATCTTGTAACTCTATCATCATTACCTAACCTCAAAACTTTACATTTATCAGCATTGAACTGCATCTGCCAATCTTTTGACCATTTCAAAAATCTTTTTAAATCGACTTGAAGTGATAATGAGTCTTCTTCTGTGTTATTTCTCTACCAATTTTTGTATCACTGGCAAATTTGCAAATGTTGTTACTCAAACTTGACTCTAAATCATTTATATATATTATAAACAATAGAGGTCCCAGGATAGAGCCTTGAGGCACTCAACTTACAAAATTTTCCAAATCTGACTTAACCCCATTTATACTAAATCTGTTTCCTTTGGCATAGCCATGCCCTAATCCAACTTAATAAATCTACGGTAAAGACTGTATAGCTTATGTTCATATATTAGGGGATTGGGTTGCACTAGATTGCACTGCACTAGAAATTAGGTACTGGGATATCGATATACGTGTCAGGTGGCTGCAGGTAATGAATCCCCCAATGGTGAATATTCCAATTATAAACTATGCAAACAAGAGCTGGGACATACTCTCCAACACTATATCTGTAATTGCCCTGTTATAAGTGACTTCAGATCAAGTGGTATGAGGTAGCTTTGAGCTCTGTAATCACTTCATACACTCAGGAAAATTGGAAGATATTCCTGCGGTGTACCAGAGTGTGCTAGTGGAGGCTAATAGAACAGCCTTGCACTTAATGTTCTCTCCTGATTTTTAGTCAAACTTGATTTGTTTTTGTATTGAGGCTTGGGTGTTCTACCCTGATTCAATGTCTGACTAACCATCCTGTGAGATGGGAATATTAGATGAGCTTATAGCTAGCTTTTGATCTTTACTGTGTAATCTTTCATATAGAATAGGGTAGCAGCTGTTGTTGTTGTTTAAAATTCAGCTACTCGGAAAAACAAGTTCCAAGTAGCTACGGTGAGCCCGTAGCGGACTTACCTGGCACAGAAGCGGGGCTGTTGGCCGGGAAACAGCAGGATAACAGCACATTGCTGTGTATATTGCGTGTTGTTTCTTAGAGTTAGACTTGATATGAGCACTTGGCAGTCAATGGTGCTGATTCTTATTTATGATAGGTGAAGTTTGTCAAAGTTTTCTCCTCCATATTACTGATGAGTGGCAATTTTGAGTTGAGGCGCCTAGCTGAGTGTGTGTGCAGCGTGAATGTTGATCGACAGTTGGGCATGGCTTGTGTGTTATTTCTTATAGAGTTATAATTGATGTGAGCACTTAATTGGTGGTCAGTGGTGGTGTTGTAATCCACAAGTTAGTAAGGATTATTAGCTAGAGGATCATTACTACAACACTTAACGAATGAGGATTGGAAGTACATGTTAATAATACAGACTATTGTCATGCATCCAAGAAAGGTCAATGGATTAAGCCCACAGCTGCTTAGCCAAACTAATAACTCCTGGAAAGAGGACTCAGGCTTTTAGGAAAAAGGTTACCGCTTCTAGGGATAAGGCTAACCGGATTATACCTTCCTTGAGAGGCGGGGTGAAATGTTTGAGGCCATGGCTGACTGAAGACAGTCTGGTTGTGAGAGTGGAACTGGCAAGTTCTCGGGGTCTCCATATGTGGCAGCAACGAAGTTTATAGCAGACAGCTATGCGAGAGTCTGATGTGATCTTAGTGACCAAGTTAAGTCTGCAGTATGCGAGTATTGAATGTAAGACTAACCGGGTGTGAAGCGTTGTAGTAATCATTCAGTATTAGGGACTTAGGTGAAAGTTACGAGTGTGGGTAGTAACCGCGGAGGTCAAGTGGTTTATGGGTATGTGGGAGTTTATTTAACTAAATAGAGTACTGTACGTTAATATGTTATTATTTGTCAGAGTCTATTCTTTGTAATTAAATAAGAAAACGCGACGGCCTTTAAATACAATCCATATGTTCCCTCATTGTGTTCCTGTACAAACCTGGTGGTATGCCTCAAGGGTCTGGTGTGTATAGAAGTACACGGTGGTAGAAACGATTGCTGAGAAAGGTGTTATGTGTTGTGTAATCGCTGTGTTTGGAATGAACCGGGGTTTAGCGTCACGACAGTGGCGCTTCTTAGATTAATAAACAATATATACTCTCGTGATTTAGTTCAGTATGGGGTTTAAAGAAAAAACAGCATACCAATGTTAAATCACAGAAAACGAATTTATCATAAACTCATGTATTTGTCTTATAATATGGAAATACATTCATATAGATAACAATATGAATAGCCAAATTTCTGTGAATCCCCTACCATGTTGGAATTTGTGGAAATGAATGACCAATGTGCCGGCTGCTGAAGGTACTGAAGGAAACCACATTGGTTTCATTTTGGATACAAATGTCCATGGATATTCAGAATGGAAATAATTATAGTTGAACATGCAGAGGAGTGTAAGAATCTGTGGTGAGAGTGATGGACACAGCCTTGACAACTATACTTTAGAGAATGTAAACATGTGAACATAGAGAATGTAAGACAACAAAAAGTCTTCAGAATCTTTCACACCGCTATTGAGCAACATTTACAATTTATATAATTTTTTTTAGGGAATAATACATAAATTTTATATATAAACATGATTTTAGTGTTTAGTGGAATGCTTAAGGAGTCAAATTGTGTTAAAAAGAGTGATTTTTAGAAAATTTAGAAAACTTTTTTTTTGATCATAGAATAACTAAATGTATTTTGAAGGTTTCATTCAGCCATTAAATATCATTCACAATTTATTAATGAATTTTACAAAAAAATCACCATTAATTTTATATTTAAACATGTAAAAACTATTTGTAATACATTAGGAACAAAATAGTTGTAGAAAAACAATTTATTATAAAACCTATGTGTTAGGATTTTTGGATTAAAAGTTTCTCAAATGCTCTCCTGCACCATTCTCACTGCAAGTTATTCCTACACCTATTGGAAGAGTTAGATGAACGTTTTCTATACGGTTTGTGCTTGCTGGGTTCACCCCTCCAAATATTTAGATATTGCATTTTTGTGTGTGAATACTAATTTAGAGTGGTAATTATGGAATTTAATTATTGCAGCCTGGTGCAACACCACTGAGGAAGCATGTGATCACCACATACTCATGTGTTCCAAGTATCACTGTCTCAAGCTGTTTCCAGACTGTTGTAGAGATTGAACTCCACCTACATCCCTCTGTCACAGCTGAGATTTAATAAGTTTTCATTGTAGATAGTATTTTCAATTATTGAGAGTCAAAGCATTTCTAATCTTTGCATATTAATCAGATACATGATTTGAATTTAGTATTTCTTGCATTACATTTTATTTATCATTATCTATGTATGTGCATATTATCATTATTATTATTAATAATATATGTTACACACATAGACTAACCTCATAGAAGACCCATCCAAAATGTGTCAAGGGAAGCTGGTTCTAGCATGCATAGAATTCACAGTCATTGCTTCGGATTCGGATTTCTTTAGAGCAAGGCGAAGTTCCACAGATAAGAGAAGGAATAATTAACCAGGCACCACTAGAGGAATTTGAGATTACCAGTGGAGATGTAAGGAAGCTTTTGCCCGAGTTGGATGCGACAAAGGCTATAGGCCCAGATGGAATATCACCATGGATACTAAAGGAGCAGAAGCACTGTGCCTGCCACTCTCCATGGTGTACAACAAATCACTGGTAACAGGTGAACTGCCAAAAATTTGGAAGGCAGCAAACGTGGTCCTGATATATGAGGAGGATAGACAGGAGGCACTGAACTACAGGCCAGTGTCTCAAACTTGCACACCATGCAAACTAATGGAGAAAATTGTGCAAAAAAACTAGTTGAACATCTGAAGCGAAGGAACTTCGTGTGACAACACCAACATGGTTTCAGGGATGACAAGTCATGACTCACAGGATTAATTGAATTCTACGATCAGGCAATAAGAAAAAGGCAAGAAGAGAGGGTGGGCAGACTGCATATTTTTGGATTGCCAGAAAGCCTTTGACACAGTGCCACACCAGAGACTAGTGCGAAAGCTGGAGGTGCAGGCAGGAGTGAAAGGGAAGGTACTCCATTGAATAAGGGAGTACCTAAGTAACAGAAGACAGCGAGTCACTGTGCGGGGTGAGGTATCAGATTGGCAAGACGTCACCAGTGGGGTACCGTAGGATTCAGTCCTTGGACCCATACAGTTTCTTATATATGTAAATGATCTCCCAGATGGTATAGAATCATTCCTCTCATTGTTTGCTGATGATGCAAAAATTATGAGGAGGATTAAAATGGAGAAAGACAGAATGAGACTACATGAAGACCTAAACAGACTGCGTGAATGGTCTAACAAATGTCTACTAAAGTTCAACCTGAGTAAATGTAAGGTAATGAAACTAGGCAGTGGAAAAAGGAGGCCAGACACAGGATATAGAATGGGAGATGAAGTCCTTCATGAAACGGACAGAGAGAAAGATCTAGGAGTTGATATCACACCAACCCTGTCTCCAGAAGCCCACATCAAAAGAATAACGTCTGCGGCGTATGCGAGGCTGGCTAACTTTTCATCTGTCTTCAGGAACCTGTGTAAGGAATCATTCAGAACCTTGTATACCACATATGTAACACCAATCCTGGAGTATGCGGCCCCAGCATGGAGCCCGTACCTTGTCAAGCACAAGGCGAAGCTTGAAAAAGTTCAGAGATCTGAAAGCCTAGTGAAAGTTCACTAGGCTAGTCCCAGAACTAAGAGACATGAGTTACGAAGAAAGGCTGCGAGAAATGCACCTCACGACACTAGAAGACAGAAGAGTAAAGGGAGACATGATCACTACCTACAAAATTCTCAGAGGAATTGACAGGGTAGATAAAGATAAACTATTTAACACGGGTGGTACGCGAACAAGGGGACTCGGGTGGAAACTGAGTACCCAAATGAGCCACAGGGACGTTAGAAAGAACTTTTTCAGTGTCAGGATAGTTAACAGGTGGAATGCATTAGGCAAAGATGTGGTGGAGGCTGACTCCATACACAGTTTCAAATGTAGATATGATAGAGCCCAGTAGGCTCAGGAATCTGTACATCAGTTGATTGGCAATTGAGAGGCGGGACCAAAGAGCCAGAGCTCAACCCCCGCAGGCGCAATTAGGTGAGTACACACACACACACACACACGTGGGATGGCTCGTACAGAGGTGTGGTGGATTGCGGGTGACGAAATGGATGACTAGGCGACGTTGAATTCATTGAAGAGCGGGGTAGTTCTCACTCAATTACTACAAGAGACTTCCACAAATCACTGGATAGCCTTGCACATTTCCACTGCTGCCAGGTATCTTGGTCAATGTAACAGATGACCTCAGATGTTGACAATAAACATGGATCACAAGTGCAGACTAGTTGCACCTGATAGACCGCATGTTTGAGATACTCTCAATTTACTCTCCAAAATATCAAAATACCGCCTCGCCGCGACTCTTGACCCTGCCAGACGGATTCGCGCTTACGGCACAATAACGGATGTTTTATTTAATGGTCGCTATAGACCGTGCTGATTCATGGCTCGGACGAGCCACGAGATAGCATGTCTCTCCAACACAACGACCCCAGGCAGACTTCCCTGGCGTGCTCGGGCAGGTGTGGAGCATGCTGCCTTCCCTCTGTTTTACTTAACCAATCAGAGAGCAAAGCACTCACTCTTCCTAGATATGCCGAGTGATTATATATGTAAGAGCTACCAATGAGTGCTCTTTCCCTGTGTTACGCGACTCTGGTGACGTGACATCACAGCACGGGAGGTCTACTTGGCTGACGTCACCGCCTGCCAGCCGTGCCGCTCCCAGCGAGAACCGTTAGCTTACTGACCACAACTGTGTTACGCGACTCTGGTGACGTGACATCACAGCACGGGAGGTCTACTTGGCTGACGTCACCGCCTGCCAGCCGTGCCGCTCCCAGCGAGAACCGTTAGCTTACTGACCACAACTCCCCCTCTGCGACTCACTACACATTTTACATGTAAAACATACTAAATGCTGTATCTTCTCTCACAGAGTAGTTACAGCTGCCTCTAGTCTCAATGGAATGGTCTGGGGCTAGGCTGTCCCTAGACACCTAACAACGATATTTCGTGAAAGAATTACCACAAATAGGTCCCGTGCACCCCTGATATACCTCATGTCCTAGTGTGTGCATTCCACACACACTAGGACATGAGGTTCATTCCATACACAAATGTCCAGAATTTTACCATCAATTATCATATTTTTGTAACATTTAATAGAACTTTATATACTGAATATTTATTTGAATGTGAATATGAAAATGAATATTATGTTTCATATACATTTCTAACCAAGTTGAAGTTCAAGTATGTTTATTGAGACAAGAAAGAAATACATCTCAAAGGATAGAGTAGCTTAGGCTATTTCTAACCCCCCCCCCCAACATTTATAATATAAATATATATATGTTTATTCAGGTAAGGTATATACATACAAGTGATGTTACGTTAATGGATCGAATTATAGATAGAGCTAGTACATACAATGCCTAAAGCCACTATTACGCAATGCGTTTCGGGCAGGAAGAACATTAATATCTAGAACTTAATACTAATTGAGCATAAAGAATAAAATGTGTTGAGAACAAATACAAATAAAGATAAAAAAAAGGGGGAACATGACTGAAAAGCAGCACAAATACAAAGGTTGACAAACAGCATTGATTAAAAAAAATAACAGACATGGGTTGACAATAGAGGGTAAGGTAGGTTACAGGGAATTTATTAGGTAGTGTTTAGTTTTAATCTTAAACTGGTTGAGAGAGGTACAGTCTTTAACATGGTTGGGGAGGTCATTCCACATTCTGGGTCCCTTGATTTGTAGAGCATTTCTAGTTTGATTAAGCCGTACTCTTGGAATATCAAAACTGTATTTATTTCTGGTGTGGTGCTCATGGGTTCTGTTACAACCTGCAATGAAGCTTTTGAGTTCAGGATTGGCATTACAGTTCAGCGTTTTATATATGTATGATACACATGAGAGAATGTGCAGTGACTTAATATCTAACATATTCAGAGATTTGAGTAGGGGTACCGAGTGATGTCTGGGGCCAGAGTTGGATATTGTCCTAATAGCAGCTTGTGTTGAGTAATTAGAGGACGTAAATGATTTTGGGTAGTAGAACCCAAGCACAAATACCATAGTTGAGATATGGATAGATGAGGGAGTAATAGAGAGTCACCAGGGCAGGTCGGGGTACATAATATCTGATCTTAGAGAGAATGCCAACAGTTTTTGAAACTTTTTTGATATATTTAGAATGTGTCCCTGGAAATTCAGCTTGTGGTCAATGAGAACGCCAAGGAACTTACCATCTAATTTGTTACAAATTTGGGTATTGTTATTTTGAGATTTATTTGATTAGAGGATTTATTGCCAAACAGAATATAGACAGTTTTGTCAATGTTAAGGGTGAGTTTGTTGGCAGTTAGCCAAAGATGGACTTTATTTAGCTCAGTATTTACTGTGGCATTTAGAGCAAGGGGGTCAGGACTGGAGTAAATGAAGGTTGTGTCGTCAGCAAAAAGAATTGGTTTGAGGTGTTGGGAGGCATTTGGAAGGTCATTAATGTAGATGAGAAAGAGGAGAGGGCCAAGTATGCTGCCCTGAGGAACACCAATGTTGATGGGTAGGGTGGGAGAAATTGAATTATTCACAGAAACATACTGGAGCCTGTCAGTAAGGTAAGATTTGAGGTATTGCAGGGAGTGTCCTCTGACTCCATAATGATGTAATTTAAGAAGAAGGTTTTGGTGGTTGACAGTGTCAAAAGCCTTACGCAGGTCCACAAATAACCCAACAGGGAACTCATTTTTATCAAGAGCTGCATGAATCAAGTTAATCATACTAATAAGTGCATCGTTAGCGCTTTTTTTGGGTCTGAAGCCATATTGACAAGAGGTAAGTATATTGTGTTTGGCTAGATAAGAGTAAAGCTGCTTGTAGATTAGTTTTTTCAAATATTTTTGACAAG
>WNGS01100393.1:0-12923 GCA_020271785.1 Procambarus virginalis
GCGGTAAAGTGAACCAGGAGCGTGTACAAGGCGGTACAGTTAACTAGGAGCGTGTACAAGGCGGTACAGTGAACCAGGAGCGTGTATAAGACGGTACAGTGAACCAGGAGCGTGTACAAGGCGGTACAGTAAACCAGGAGCGTGTACAAGGCGGTAAAGTGAACCAGGAGCGAGTACAAGGCGGTACAGTGAACCAGGAGCGGGTACAAGGCGGTACAGTGAACCAGGAGCGTGTACAAGGCGGTACAGTAAACCAGGAGCGGGTACAAGGCGGTACAGTGAACCAGGAGCGTGTACAAGGCGGTACAGTAAACCAGGAGCGTGTACAAGGCGGTACAGTGAACCAGGAGTGTGTACAAAGCGGTACAGTTAACTAGGAGCGTGTACAAGGCGGTACACTAAACCAGGAGCGGGTACAAGGCGGTACAGTGAACCAGGAGCGTGTACAAGGTGGTACAGTAAACCAGGAGCGTGTACAAGGCGGTACAGTGAACCAGGAGTGTGTACAAAGCGGTACAGTGAACCAGGACCGTGTACAAGGCGGTACAGTGAACCAGGAGTGTGTACAAAGCGGTACAGTGAACCAGGAGCGGGTACAAGGCAATACAGTGAACCAGGAGCGGGTACAAGGCGGTACAGTGAACCAGGAGCGTGTACAAGGCGGTACAGTGAACCAGGAGCGGGTACAAGGCGGTACAGTGAACCAGGAGCGTGTACAAGGCGGTACATTGAACCAGGAGCGTGTACAAGGCGGTACAGTGAACCAGGAGCGGGTACAAGGCGGTACAGTGAACCAGGAGCGGGTACAAGGCGGTACAGTGAACCAGGAGCGTGTACAAGGCGGTACATTGAACCAGGAGCGTGTACAAGGCGGTACAGTGAACCAGGAGCGGGTACAAGACGGTACAGTGAACCAGGAGCGGGTACAAGGCGGTACAGTGAACCAGGAGCGTGTACAAGGCGGTAAAGCGAACCAGGAGCGGGTACAAGACGGTACAGTGAACCAGGAGCGTGTACAAGGCAGTACAGCGAACCAAGAGCGGGTACAAGGCGGTACAGTGAACCAGGAGCGGGTACAAGACGGTACAGAGAGACGTACACACGTCATACAGGGAAGTATTGGGGAGAATGTACCCGCGCCTGGCCCGAGGTCCGGCCCCGACTCACACACACACACACACACACACACACACACACACACACACACACACACACACACACGCACGCACGCACGCACGCACGCACGCACGCACGCACGCACACACTGGCAGAGAACATCAATATTAACACAAGTGTGGCGGCCACAATGACAGATTATTGACGTCCTCTCCCCCCGGCCTCTTGTTGAAGACGTCACCGCCGCCGACGTCCTCTCCCCCGGCGTCTTGTTGAAGACGTCACCGCCGCCGACGTCCTCTCCCCGGCCTCTTGTTGAAGACGTCACCGCCGCCGACGTCCTCTCCCCCGGCCTCTTGTTGAAGACGTCACCGCCGCCGACGTCCTCTCCCCCCGGCCTCTTGTTGAAGACGTCACCGCCGCCGACGTCCTCTCCCCCCGGCCTCTTGTTGAAGACGTCACCGCCGCCGACGTCCTCTTCCCCGGCCTCTTGTTGAAGACGTCACCGCCGCCGACGTCCTCTCCCCCGGCGTCTTGTTGAAGACGTCACCGCCGCCGACGTCCTCTCCCCCCGGCCTCTTGTTGAAGACGTCACCGCCGCCGACGTCCTCTTCCCCGGCCTCTTGTTGAAGACGTCACCGCCGCCGACGTCCTCTCCCCCGGCGTCTTGTTGAAGACGTCACCGCCGTCGACGTCCTCTCCCCCGGCCTCTTGTTGAAGACGTCACCGCCGCCGACGTCCTCTCCCCCGGCGTCTTGTTGAAGACGTCACCGCCGTCGACGTCCTCTCCCCCGGCCTCTTGTTGAAGACGTCACCGCCGCCGACGTCCTCTCCCCCGGCCTCTTGTTGAAGACTTCACCGCCGCCGACGTCCTCTCTCCCGGCCTCTTGTTGAAGACGTCACCGCCGCCGACGTTCTCTTCCCCGGCGTCTTGTTAAAGACTTCACACCCGCCGCCGACGTCCTCTCTCCCGGCCTCTTGTTGAAGACGTCACCGCCGCCGACGTCCTCTCCCCCGGCGTCTTGTTAAAGACTTCACACCCGCCGCCGACGTCCTCTCCCCCGGCCTCTTGTTGAAGACTTCACACCCGCCGCCGCCTACACCCCGCCTCCAATATTGGAACCAACTCAAAGGTAAACAAAAATATATCACTTGCCAAACTTCGCCAAACTGGCGCTGTAGTTGTTGGTCATTCTGGTGTTCAAAGCGTATGAACATATGTTCATATATGGCATATATATATGTATATATATGTGTCCGAAGGCCACATATCGCTACTGTTGTTATCGCTAAAGTTGTGAAGTTATTTTTAAGTTAAAAGCATCGTTGCATCTTGTGATCCTGGATCAAATACAAAAAAAAATCTGGTAATCCTTCAATGAATCCGGATCTATCGCTGTTGAAAACTTTTGGAGGAGCACTCTGGGAATATTGGAAAGCACTTGGAGAGATGAATCAAGCCGATGGGGTTCGTTAGTCAAGCTTTTCGATGAGTTTTTGCACCTCGTGGCTCGATGAGTCTTCGGTGTTGTTGAGCCCAAACGAAGAGCCGAGGAGGGTAGTTTCAGGGGGTTTGCTTTCAAGAGACATAATGATAGGTTCTCAGGCACTTGAGAACTGCGCGGTGAAGCGGCGCTATCGTTTCGTGCAGGATCTGCGTTCGATCCCCGATGGTCCGAGTGCTTGGGCATAGTTCTTTCACCCCGACCACATGTACTAGTTCCTTGCCCTCATATCCCAGCTCTTTGTCCTCAAATCCCAGCTCATTGTCCTTATATCCCAGTTCATTGTCCTTATATCCCAGCTCCTCGTCCTCATATCCCAGCACCTGGTCCTCATATCCCAGCACCTCGTCCCCATATCCCAGCACCTCGTCCTCATATCCCATATCCTTGGAAGTGTCCCCAACAGAGAGAGGTGGAGAAAACGAGAGAAAGGGAGAGAGGGTGGAAAGAACAGATTAAGATTTGCCCCAAAATTGTTTTATTGGAAAGAACTTTATATTGGAATAAGACATCTGGGAACCCTATATTACCGAGCCCCAATGTGATCCCTGTGTAATTACTCTGTGTTTCTGGTTAAGCTTACTGTTGCCAACCACTTGCCCTGTGTGGGCAAGTTCTACCAGTTGAAGGCTAGCTCACCACTACACACACACCTCACCACTACACACACTGACCGCTGCCCTTCCTTTTCTGTATCAGGAAATACTATTCTACTCTGCTTTATTATGCAGTCATGGCATTCCCCGAGCAATTCTGCCCCTCACCATCGCTGTGTGGGGCAGAAATGCTGTTCCAGTCACCATTACCCTCACCTCTCACTGCTGTATCTTTGCCATATCCCAGCTACTTGTCCTCATATCCCGTCTCCTTGTCATCATATCCCAGCTCCTTGTCATCATATCCCAGCTCTTTGTCCTCATATCCCAGCTCCTTGTCATCATATCCCAGCTCCTTGTCATCATATCCCAGCTCCTTGTCCTCATATCCCATCTCCTTGTCATCATATCCCAGCTCCTTGTCATCATATCCCAGCTCCTTGTCCTCATATCCCATCTCCTTGTCATCATATCCCATCTCCTTGTCATCATATCCCAGCTCCTTGGAAGTGTCCTCAACAGAGAGAGGTGGAGAAAACGAGAGGTCATGTCTTCACCATACGTGTCTTCACTATACCAGTCATCATTACACCACACAGTACACGAGTACTGTGTGGTGTAGTGATGTAATGGCGACCTGGTACCTGAGAGTCCAATCTGTGATACCTGGTTGATACCTGGTTGATACCTGGTTGATACCGGTTTGATGGGTTCTGGGAGTTCTACTCACTCAAGCCCGGCCCGAGGCCAGGCTTGACTTGTGAGAGTTAGGTCCACCAGGCTGTTGCTTGGAGCGGCCCGCAGGCCCACATACCCACCACAGTTATGGTGCCAGGACCCGAGCGGGACTCCGTAGAATTTATAAAAAAAAATGAAAGAGAAAGATAACAAGAGAATGTACAAAGAGCTTGGAGAGAGGCTGGCGAGCCGGGAGGAGCGAGACATTAACCAGATACACCTAGATTGTTTCCTCCAAGGAGTGCCTGACCAACCGGGCTGTGGTGGGTATGTGGGCCTGCGGGCCGCTCCACGCAACAGCCTGGTGGACCAAACTCTCACAAGTCAAGCCTGGCCTCGGGCCGGGCTTGGGGAGTAGAAGAACTCCCAGAACCCCATCAACCAGGTATCAACCAGACAACCTTCAAGACATTCAGAGGTCTAACCAAAAGCCTTGAGAATGTGTGTGTGTGTATAAATTGTCATCCACACTTCAGTGGAAATAATCATTACACTCACCTGGGCTGTAGGGGACTCGAACCGTAGAACCCAACGTGTGTGGGGCCGAGGCTTTACCGACTGGGCTATGAGTAGTCTGTCTGTTTCTGTCTCTCTCTCTCCCCCTCCCTCCCTGCCACTTACCGACCATCCCGGCGCCAACTCCTCGGCCCAGAGAGACTGGCTGGTAGCAAAAATTAATTACTCCTGTTAATTTAATCAGCGTCTGTTACGGCAGGAAATAGATCAACAAGAACTAGTCATTAGCGCAGCAGACAAGCGGTCGCACGCACGCACGCACGCACGCACGCACGCACGCACGCGCACACACACACACACAATTACGGGAATTAAACCTCACGTCGCTGGAAGACAGAAAAGTTAGGGGGGACATGATCACCTCATACAAGATTCTAAAAGGAATTGATAGGGTAGATAAAGACAGGCTATTTAACACAAGGGACACATGCACTAGGGGACACAGGTGAAAATTAAGTGCCCAAATGAGCCACAGAGATATTAGAAAGAACTTTTTTAGTGTCAGAGTGGTTGACAAATGGAATGCATTAGGCAGTGATGTGGTGGAGGCTGACTCCATACACAGTTTCAAGTGTAGATATGATAGAGCCCAATAGGCTCAGGAACCTGTACACCAGTTGATTGACAGTTGAGAGGCGGGACCAAAGAGCCAGAGCTCAACCTCCGCAAGCACAACTAGGTGAATACATACCAAATCAAGGTATCACACCAGGACCGACTCCGGTGTGATACAGGAGGTCCACCTCCAACGCTCACTCCAAATGCTTCAAATACACTTCAAACATCAGGTCGATTACCCCTTAGAGGATTCAATTGAATCCCAGGTTACAGTTCTTTTTTCTCTCATCACGGTTCTTATCTCATCACAGTCTCACGGTCCTCATCACAGTAGAGCGTGCGTCTGGGAGTCTAGGGACGCGGGTTCGATCCCCATTACAGCCTCATTAGTTACAAATCATTTTCAAAAATAAATTTACACATTCTGACACTGAAATACAATCCTTTACAGGTCTAGTGCCATCAAGGATTAAAAAATGATGACATTTCTAATGAGATCATTTTTTTTAATGTAGAATCGGAGAAAATAGACCACACACAATTTACAAATTATGTGGAAAGGAATTACAGAACTCTAATAAAGGAGACCTAGGGGGGGGGGGATAGTAAGCTGTCGCCAGAGGAACACATAAAGAACATTGTGAGAGGAGCGTATTTTCCAACTTCAGACTTGCTTTTAATTATATGGATGGTGAAATGCTAATGAAACTGTTCATGACGTTTGTGAGACCAAAACTGGAATATGCAGCGGGTGTGTGGTGCCCACATCTCAAGAAGCAAACAATAAGTGTAAAGGTGCAGCGGCATGCTACAAAATGGCTTCCGGAACTGAACAATAAGAGTTACGAGGAGAGACTAGAGGCGTTAAACAGGTCAAAACTAGACGATAGAAGAGAGGTGATATGATCACCACTTACAAAATAACTTGAATCGACCAAATTGACAAAGAGTAATTCCTGAAATCAGCAACTTCAAGACACAGATTCAAGCTAAGGAAACAAAGATGTCGAGAAAATATTTGAAAGTTTTCTTTTGCAAACAGTGGAAGACATTTGGAACAAGCTCAGTGAGAAGATGGTGGAGGCCAAAACCGTCAGTAGTTTCAAAGTGTTATACGACAAAGAGTACTGGGAAGACGGGACACCACGAGCGTAACTCTCATCCTGTAATCACACTCAGGTAATTACATTTGGGTAATTAGACTGTGATAATTACACATTATGTGTTAAAGTACCAGAATCACAGTCATTCTTCAGGTTAATATACAAATCTCGTGATTGTTAAGAATCTTAAGCTTAAGGTCAGCTTAAGAATATGTTGACATCTTAAGCTGACCTCTAAGATGAACCTTCAGCTTAAGCTTCACCAATATAATCCGGGAACAAAAAGAAAAATCCCCCCCCCCAAAAAATTAATCATTTCCTGTATTATAGAATGAAACGTTTTTAAAATACAATGTAACTCGTCTTAAGTAACGTCTTAAGTAACGTTCTGAAAGACAACGTAAAAACGTTAGTTCCTGCTAAACTTGTTGAACGAGGCGAAACATTTGGCTGGAAAACTACACTTAAAAATCTACAACTCTAAATGTAATTCGAAAATTGTAATTTGCTCTTTCCACCTTGTATATGACGAGATTATATCATAATTTCATGATAATTGCTTCATGAATAACAAAATTGTGATTTTTTTAAAAGGCTTATACTCGTACTTATGGAGTTAACCGCCTTCAGCGCCTCCCAGTAGCTGGAGGCAGACATTGGTCTATTGTCTTGTAACGTCACACGACTGTTAGTTTAGGACTCAAGGGAAGCTTGATTTTTGGGGGCAAGGATATCCTTGCGCGGGCCCCTAAGTCTCTGGCTGGCCCACTGTGCGGGCCCTAAGCCTCTGGCTGGCCCACTGCGCGGGCCCTAAGCCTCTAGCTGGCCCACTGTGCGGGCCCTAAGCCTCTGGCTGGCCCACTGTGCGGGCCCTAAGTCTCTGGCTGGCCCACTGTGCGGGCCCTAAGTCTCTGGCTGGCCCACTGTGCGGGCTCTAAGCCTCTGGCTGGCCCACTGTGCGGGCCCTAAGTCTCTGGCTGGCCCACTGTGCGGGCTCTAAGCCTCTGGCTGGCCCACTGTGCGGGCCCTAAGTTTCTGGCTGGCCCACTGTGCGGGCCCTAAGTCTCCGGCTGGCCCACTGCGCGGGCCCTAAGCCTCTGGCTGGCCCACTGCGCGGGCCCCTAAGCCTCTGGCTGGCCCACTGCGCGGGCCCTAAGCCTCTGGCTGGCCCACCTCGCGGGCCCCTAAGCCTCTGGCTGGCCCACTGTGCGGGCCCTAAGCCTCTGGCTGGCCCACTGCGCGGGCCCTAAGCCTCTGGCTGGCCCACTGCGCGGGCCCTAAGCCTCTGGCTGTCCCACTGCGCGGACCCCTAAGTCTCTGGCTGGCCCACTGCGCGGGCCCCTAAGCCTCTGGCTAGCCCACTGCGCGGGCCCCTAAGCCTCTGGCTAGCCCACTGCGCGGGCCCTAAGCCTCTGGCTGGCCCACTGGGCGGGCCCTAAGCCTCTGGCTGGCCCATTGTGCGGGCCCCTAAGCCTCTGGCTAGCCCACTGCGCGGGCCCTAAGCCTCTGGTTGGCCCCACTGTGCGGGCCCTAAGCCTCTGGCTGGCCCACTGCGCGGGCCCTAAGCCTCTGGCTGGCCCACTGCGCGGGCCCTAAGCCTCTGGCTAGCCCACTGTGCGGGCCCTAAGTCTCTGGCTGGCCCACTGCGCGGGCCCCTAAGTCTCTGGCTAGCCCACTGCGCGGGCCCTAAGCCTCTGGCTGGCCCACTGTCCGGGCCCTAAGCCTCTGGCTGGCCCACTGTGCGGGCCCTAAGCCTCTGGCTGGCCCACTGTGCGGGCCCTAAGCCTCTGGCTGGCCCACTGTGCGGGCCCTAAGCCTCTGGCTGGCCCACTGTGCGGGCCCTAAGCCTCTGGCTGGCCCACTGTGCGGGCCCTAAGCCTCTGGCTGGCCCACTGTGCGGGCCCTAAGCCTCTGGCTGGCCCACTGTGCGGGCCCTAAGTTTCTGGCTGGCCCACTGTGCGGGCCCCTAAGGCTCTGGCTGGCCCACTGTGCGGGCCCTAAGCCTCTGGCTGGCCAACTGTGCGGGCCCTAAGCCTCTGGCTGGCCCACTGTGCGGGCCCCTAAGCCTCTGGCTGGCCCACTGTGCGGGCCCCTAAGCCTCTGGCTGGCCCACTGTGCGGGCCCCTAAGCCTCTGGCTGGCCCACTAAGGTAGCTTGATGAAAGTCGCAAGTCAAACCATTAAGAAAACATAACAGCCCCCCCCCCCCCCGCAGATCACTGAAGAAACAATTACAGAACCCTGGCAAACAATGGATAGAAAATTTGCATTTGTTTTCTCCTCAAAAATGGGGACAAAACAGCAATCCCCTCCCCCCCCCAAAAAAAAAAAATAATAATAAATAAATAAATAAATAAATAAATAAATAAAATAAAACCATAATTACGGGTTACCTGGTTGGGTGCATTGTTATTTGTAACTAATATTAACATATTATTAACATTTGTTGCTAACTATATTTTGTAATAAATTAGAACAATAGAAAAATTATTAATGCGGCCCCGCGAGCCGCTGACGTCTGCGGTCAGTGAAGAGTTAACCACTCAACATAAAATAAATAATATTTACATGTAAAATAATGATTTACATAAACACAAGATGTCTTAGAGCCTGTAGAGCACATGGGGCTGCCTGGGGAGTTAGCCCCTTGTGGTCGCTCCAAGAGTTTTATAGCTATAAGGGTATAATATACCGCATATAATGGTATACTTTTGCCACACCAGAGTCTTGCCATGTTGTTGTTGTTATAGATTCAGCTACTCTGAACAAGTTCCAAGTAGCACGGGCTATGGTGAGCCCGTTGTGAGTTTTGCCAGCTTTAAGGTTAATATATATCATTTTTGCCACACAACTTGGGTCTCATTAATGAGGTGAAGAGTGAAACCAGTGAGAGGATGGTTCCACTAATCCCCGAGGGAGGCAATATATCCCGTCTCGTTGACTAGACCACACACTACAAGGTGAAGGGACGACGACGTTTCGGTCCGTCTTGGCACATTCTCAAGTCGTCGTCCCTTCACCTTCTAGTGTGTGGTCTGGTCAACATACTTTAGCCACGTTATTGTAACTCATCGTCTGCATATCCCGTCTCACCCGTCTCATTCACCCCCCAGTCCCGTCTCACCCCCACCCCAACAACACCCCACCAACCATCCCCCACCCCTCTCCTCTCTCACCCCCACCCACCCACTCCACAAACTCCTAACACAATACCAACTTCTGCAAATTGTGTAAGACTGTCTTGATCCCTACTGGAGGGCGCCGAGATTTAAGGTAGAGAATCAGGCACTTTAGATATATGAGTTACGCTCTTATTGCCTCACAATGTTCCTTCTTCTCCTGTGGAATTATTAAGTGTGTTTATCATTAAACTGCCGACAGAAAAGTGTCGTTCCTTATATTGCAATTTATATATTCTCCAGGGAGGGAGGGAGGGAGGGAGGAAGGGAGATGGAGAGTGTGACAGAGCGTGCGTGCGTGCGTGCGTGCGTGCCTGAGCGTTCACGCGCACGCTCTACTTTTTTAATAGCGAGCACAAAATGTTTCTCTTTCTCAGACCTAAAGGATAGCTCTGTGTCAGTCGAAGTCTTATTGTTTTTATATTTTGTTTTATAATCTGGTGGTGGTGGTGGGTTATCTTGAGGTTATCTTGAGATGATTTCGGGGCTTTAGTGTCCCCGCGGCCCGGTCCTCGACCAGGCCTCCACCCCCAGGAAGCAGCCCGTGACAGCTGACTAACACCCAGGTACCTATTTTACTGCTAAGTAACAGGGGCATAGGATGAAAGAAACTCTGCCCATTGTTTCTCGCCGGCACCTGGGATCGAACCCAGGACCACAGGATCACAAGTCCAGCGTGCTGTCCGCTCGGCCGACCAGCTCCCGACAACCCCGGGTACCCCCAGGGTGCCCGGGGTTGTGTGGGACTTGCCCTCTCCCATATATTCGTCTATCAATCAATATGTATACATATCTCTCAATCCATCTTTCCATCTATCTGTATTCAGGCATCCCTCTATCCATGCATCTATCCGTCCATATATCTCTATCCATTTATATAATCTATTTGTCCGTCTATCCATCCATTATCTATCTCTTGATCTATCTATAGTTTTGTTTATCTAGCCATCCATCTCTCCATCCATGCATCTGTATTTCTCATTCTATGAATCTCTCACTTTCTGTCTCTCTCTTTCTGCCTGTGTCTCAATCTTTGTCTCTTATTAAAAAAACATCTACTATTGCCGTGTGGGTGGTCGTCGGTAATAAGAGATTATTGGTGCGAAATAATATTAAAGAATATAATAGTTACCCATATATACCATTGAGAAAGGCGAGGGGCTTGAGAATCTTTGAATCTGGTAGAGAATCGTGTGTTTTATGCGACTACGGGCAAACTATGACTATCAGGACATTTTCCTAAGGTCAGTGAATATTAATGGTGTATATTAATATATAAATTGTTTTTATTCATGTTTATTTTCAAAATAATTAGTTGTGTGTAATGGTTGTGATACCATTTATAACCTGAGCGGACAGAACACTGGACGCATGATCCTGTGGTCCCGGGTTCGATCCCGGTGCCGGCGAGAAACGATGGGCAGAGTTTCTTTCACCCTGATGCTCCTGTTACCTAGCAGTAAATAGGTACCTGGGAGTTAGTCAGCTGTCACGGGCTGCTTCTTGGGGGGGGGGTGGATGCCTGATCGAGGACCGAGTCGCGGGGACACTAAACCCCCGAAATCATCTCAAGATAACCTCAAGATAACCTGTGAGGTCTCATGTATATTTGTCAGGAAGGGTTCTCCCCCAGCCAGAGCCGTCGTCAGGTACGACACAGTATTCAAGCTCAGCCTTCATTCTTGACAACGTCACTAATTCTTAGGGGAAATGAAGTAATACTACCATAAAAATACCTTGCCTGTATTCTAATATATATATATATATATATATATATATATATATATATATATATATATATATATATATATATATATATATATATATATATATATATATATATATATATATATATATATATATATATATATATATATATATAATTCAAATAATATGGAAGAAAGTACCACCTCTGGCTGGAAGAAGAGGACCCATAGCCTCGGAGAAAAGCACACATAACGCATTTTTAGGTTCCCCTCTAATATAGTGTCTATGTTCTTTTCTCCTACCCCTCCTTTCTGTGATGTTTTGTTGTGCTTTAATAGGTTTTTATAGTTTACAAGATGTACATTGGTTAACACAATGAATGTTTAAAAGTTATAGAGATCGTGGAGCGCCACCGCTTCTGGACAGGAACCGAGGACGCAGCAGGCGTTTCCTCTCTGGATCGCCACACTGAGGCGCTGAAACAAGAAACTGGCAGCTCTTGTGTGTCTGGTGACGTCAATGAGCCTGGAACCCAGTTCTTTGAGGAATCCCAAGGCACTCTTGCCCCAGGGGCCATGCGTCTCAGACGCTATGGGAACAAAGGTGTATTGACCTTCCAGTCGCCTGTGACTGATTGGTTTTACTGTTTCCCTGTGGTTGGCCGCCCCACCTGATTGATCAGCACCGAGGTGTACATAGGTGTCAGCCAGGGTGGATACACATGTGTAGTCCCACTCCAACTGTTTGCCCCTTTTCCAGGGGTATATAGTGATGCCATCTGGGCGAAGTGCGGGGTCATCTAGGCTTTGGGCACCTCGCTTCCACTAGGAGCAAGGTTCTCTCTCCGCTGGGCACTGAGCTCAGACGAGGCTCCTCTTGATAATATCATTGACCTCGTTTTATCTTGCATGCCAGCCCTTGGATCTTCCGCAATGCAACCCATGCAGTCCATATTGATCTGCTTCTACCCTGTTGCAAATTCACTTGTATTCAGTGTGAATTGGAGCACCAAGGCGGAGGGCCACTGCTACACGAAGGGATTCTGGATCTAGGCGCGTGCCCATTGCTGACATGGGTACTGCCAGGAGGAAGTCTCCTGCATGGGGGGCAGGCACTGCTCTGAGGCGGGCTTTCTCATTGTCTGATGTTGTGGCGCTGAGCATGGCATCAGCTATTTTTTCCACTAGTGGGTGGTCCCAGCCGGACTGTTTGTGTTTTTTTGTTGGCTCTGTCGTTTTTTTGTTGGCTCTGACAGGATCGCGTATTCCTGCTGAATCACTCAGGGGATCATGTAGGATATCTCTTACGAGGGCGTGCGATGCATGGGAGGAATAAAGGATGGCTGGTAGAGCAATCTGGGAGGCTGTGTGGACACCAAGGCCGGCGAGTCTTTCAGAGAGGGTTGCTTGCCCCCATTGAGGGTCGTCCAACGGGAGGTTCAGGACTTTCTCCAGCAGGTCCTCAGAAGGATGTCATACTCATTTAATTTAGGGCTGTTGTAGGATGGAGAACACCTCAGAACGTAAGTCAACTTAGGGAGAGATAGACATCTTGTGAGGAGGAAGAGAGCATCATGGGCATCAATTTTATCAATTTTGTCCAGCATTATTCTTAGGTCAGTGATTTTTGCATCCATGACCTCGATTGCTTGCGGGCCAATGGGGGCACCCAGGAGGGTGCAGTCAGGTGGCTCGACCCCTATACTATAGAGGGCCAGCCAGAGGCTTAGGGCCCGCGCAGGAATTTCCCCTGCAAAAAAAAAAAAAGTGGCTCGGCAACGAGAATGTCTGGAAGAACAGTTTTTCTTTGGCCAGTGACGTCTGGGTTGCGGGAGACTATTTCACATTTGAACGCATTGAGAATGAGGCCCAAGGCTGCTCCTTGCTCCTGGATTTTCCTTATATCC
>WNGS01100393.1:13923-30146 GCA_020271785.1 Procambarus virginalis
ACGCCTGTGAACATGTCGTTAACATATATTAGAAACAGAATTTGTCCCAGCATCGATCCTTGTGGTACTCCACTTGTTACTGTTCGCCAGTCCGACTTCTCGCCCCTTACCGTAACTCTCTGCCTCCTCCCTGTAGGTAGTTCCTCACCCATGCTAGGGGCATTTCCTCCCACCCCCGCCTGCTTCTCAAGTTTGAATAGCAGTCTCATGTGCGGTACTGTATCAAAGGATTTTTGGCAGTCCAGAAATATGCAGTTGCCCAACCTTCTCTGTCCTGCAGAGTCCTACATGTCGATGTTCGCGATGACGCAAATTGATGAGAAGAGTTGTGACAGATGAGGATTGCAGATCCTCCAGAGGACCTGAACAGGTTGCAGAGATGGTCAGAGAAATGGCTACAGGAGTTCAACACGAGCAATGTAAAGTTATGGAATGGAAACTAATTGATAGGAGACCAAAGGGACAGTACACAATGAAGGGGAACAGCCTCCCTGTGACGACGCGCGAAAGAGACCTGGGTGTGGACGTAACACCTAATCTAACTCCTGAGACACATATAAATAGGATAACGACAGCAGCGTACTCTACACTGGCAAAAGTTAGAACATCATTCAGAAACCTAAGTGAGGAGGCATTTAGGGCGCTTTACACTGCCTACGTGAGACCAGTCTAAGAGTATACCGCGCCATCGTGGAGCCCCATCTGAAGAAACACATAAGAAAACTGGAAAATGTTCAGAGTTTGCAACAAGACTCGTCCCAGAGTTACGAGGATAGGGTATGAAGAGCGCCTGAAGGAACTGAACCTTACGACACTAGAAAAAAGAAGGAGAGAGGGGGGATATGATAGGAACGTATAAAATACTTAAGGGGATTGACAGAGTGGAAATAGACGAAATGTTCACACGGAATAGTAACAGAACGAGGGGACATGGGTGGAAGCTGGAAACTCAGATGAGTCACAGAGATGTTAGGAAGTTTTCTTTTAGCGTGAGAGTAGTGGGAAAATGGAATGCACTTAAGGAACAGGTTGTGGAAGCAAATACTATTCATAATTTTAAAACTAGATATTATAGGGAAATGGGACAGGAGTCATTGCTGTAAACAACCGATGGCTCGAAAGGCGGGATCCAAGAGTCAATGCTCGATCCTGCAGGCACAAATAGGTGAGACACACACACACACACACACACACACACACACACACACCACACACACACACACACACACACACACACACACACACCACACACACACACCCCGTATCATTGACAAGCATCCCCTGCAAAATACTTGAAAGAATAATTAGGCTAAGACTTGTTGAGCACCTGGAGAGCATTGGGTTTGTAAACAAGCACCAACATGGTTTCTGGACAGGGAAATCATGCCTAACAAACCTTTTAGAATTCTATGATAAAGTAACAAGGATAAGGCAGGACAGAGAAGGCTGGGCAGACTGCATATTTCTTGACTGCCAAAAGGCCTTTGATACAGTACCGCACATGAGACTGCTATACAAACTTGAGAGGCAGGCAGGAGTAAGCGGAAAGGCCCTAGAATGGGTGAAGAACTACCTAACAGGAAGGAGCCAGAGGGTAATGGTAAGGGGCGAGAAGTCGGACTGGAGAACAGTAACAAGTGGAGTACCTCAAGGATCGGTGCTGGGACCAATCCTCTTTCTAATTTACGTAAATGACATGTTTACAGGAGTGGAGTCATACATGTCAATGTTTGCGGATGACGCAAAATTAATGAGAAGAGTTGTGACAGACGAGGATTGTAGGATCCTCCAAGAGGACTTAAACAGGTTGCAGAGATGGTCAGGGAAATGGCTACTGGAGTTTAACACCAGTAAATGTAAAGTTATGGAAATGGGATCAGGTGATAGGAGACCAAAGGGACAGTACACAATGAAGGGGAACAGCCTACCTGTAACGATTCGAGAAAGAGATCTGGGAGTGGACGTGACACCTAATCTAACTCCTGAGGCACATATAAATAGGATAACGACAGCAGCGTACTCTACACTGGCGAAAATTAGAACTTCATTCAGAAACCTAAATGAGGAGGCTTTTAGGGCGCTTTACACTGCATACGTGAGACCCGCTTAGAGTATGCCGCGCCATCATGGAGCCCCCACCTGAAGAAACACATAAGGAAACTGGAGAAGGTTCAGAGGTTTGCGACGAGGCTTGTCCCAGAGTTACGAGGGAAGGGATATGAAGAGCGACTGAAGGAACTGAACCTTACGACACTAGAGAAAAGAAGGGAGAGAGGAGATATGATAGGGACATATAAAATACTCAGGGGAATTGACAAAGTGGAAATAGATGAAATGTTCACACGTAATAATAACAGAACGAGGGGACATGGGTGGAAACTGGAAACTCAGATGAGTCACAGAGATGTTAGGAAGTTTTCTTTTAGCGTGAGAGTAGTGGAAAAATGGAATGCACTTGGGGAACAGGTTGTGGAAGCAAATACTATTCATACTTTTAAGACTAGGTATGATAGGGAAATGGGACAGGAGTCATTGCTGTAAACAACCGATAGCTGGAAAGGCGGGATCCAAGAGTCAATGCTCGATCCTGCAAGCACAAATAGGTAAGTACAAATAGGTAAGTACACACACACCAAAGAGACCAAAGAGCGAAAGTTCAACCCCCGCAAGCACAAATAGGTGAGTACACTCACACTCGCAACGACTGAGTGCGTGAGAATGCGACTGAGGCCGCAGACTGGGGCTTGACAGCTGAGTAGACAGCGCTCGGTATTCGTAGTCCTAAAGGTCCAGGTTCCATCCCCGGCGGCGGCGGAAACAAATGGGCTGAGTTTCTTTTGCCCTGATGCCTCTGTTAACCTAGCAGTAAATAGGTACCTGGTAGTTAGTCACCGGCTACGGGCTGCTAACTGGGAGTGTGTGTGTGCACTCACCTAGTTGTGCTTGTGGGGGTTGAGCTCTGGCTCTTTGGTCCCGCCTCTCAACTGTCAATCAATTGGTGTACAGATTCCTGAGCCTATTGGGCTCTATCATATCTACATTTGAAACTGTGTATGGAGTCAGCCTCCACCACATCACTGCCTAATGCATTCCATTTGTTAACTACTCTGACACTGAAAAAAATTCTTTCTAACGTCTCTGTGGCTCATCTGGGTACTAAGTTTCCACCTGTGTCCCCTTGTTCGTGTTCCACCCGCGCTAAAGAGTTTGTCTTTGTCCACCCTATCAATTCCCCTGAGAATTTTGTAGTTGGTTATCATGTCTCCCCTTACTCTTCTGTTTTCCAGGGTTGTGAGGTTCAGCTCTCTTAGCCATTCCTCGTAACTCATTCCTCTCAGTTCCGGGACCAGTCTGGTGGCATACCTCTGAATCTTCTCTAACTTCGTCTTGTGTTTAACTAGGTATGTGTGTGTGCGTGAGTGAAGAAAAAAAAGTCGATTGACTGACAGTTGAGGCAGCTCAACCCCCCGCAAGCACAACTAGGTGAATACAACTAAGTGAGTACATACCAAATCAAGGTTCCACACACCAGGTACTCTGGTGTGGCAGAGGTGTTCTACCTCCAAGGCTCACTTCAAATGCACAAAGAAATCACATCCATACCAAAGTGTACCAGTCCATGTGTGGAGCACATCCATTTATTTTAATGTGGACTCGGAGAAAATAGACCACACATAACTTACAAATTATATGAAAAGGAATTACAGAACTCTAATAAAGGAGACCTAGGGATGGTTTTGGATTGTAAGCTGTCGCCAGAGGAACACATAAAGAACATTGTGAGAGGAGCGTATTTTCCAACTTCAGACTTGCTTTTAACTACATGGATGGCATAGAACCCTTGACTGTTCAAGAATCTGAGCTGTAGAAAGCAGCCATGTCTTTCCCAACAGGTTCAGCAGGAGGCTTCATTGGCCTAAGACCGCAGCACATCAAACAAATGCTGAACCCGGTGCTTGGAGATGCTGCAAAGGACCTTCTAGTGGAACGTACCAGATTCTCCAACATGTGTTTGGCTGGCGACGTCCCTGAGGACATCAGGCTTCTTTATGGAGCAGCACTCTGTGCTCTAAAGGAGGAGGATGGGGAAATCAGGCAGCACCCTCCGACGCCTCGTAGCTAAGGCTGCAGTGAGATCTATCAGCCAGGAAGCAGCCACCTTGCTGAAACCTAATCAGCTCGGGTTTGGGATCCCTCTAGGCTGTGAAGCTGCAGCTCATGCAGCGCGGGCTTACATTGCTGATCTCCTGGACCAGAAGGCACTAGTAAAACTTGACTTTAAAAATGCCTTCAATCAAGTCAGGATAGAGGCTGCCCTTAGGGCTGTACACAACCATTTCCGTCCTCCTTTACCCACTCGTGCTACAGTGAGGACTCTAAGCTTCTTTTTGGGGAGCATGAAATAGACTCCTGTGAAGGTGTCCAACAGGTGACCCCTTGCCCCCCCCCCTCCTTTTCTGCTTAGCTATCAAAGAGGTCACTGATAGTCTGATAAGCGAGCTAAACATCTGGTACCTTGATGATGGTACTCTCGCCGGAACCCCGGATACCATCTTGGAAGATATAAGGAAAATCCAGGAGCAAGGAGCAGCCTTGGGCCTCATTCTCAATGCGTTCAAATGTGAAATAGTCTCCCGCAACCCAGACGTCACTGGCCAAAGAAAAACTGTTCTTCCAGACATTCTCGTTGCCGAGCCACTTTTTTTTTGCAGGGGAAATTCCTGCGCGGGCCCTAAGCCTCTGGCTGGCCCTCTATAGTATAGGGGTCGAGCCACCTGACTGCACTCTCCTGGGTGCCCCCATTGGCCCGCAAGCAATCGAGGTCATGGATGCAAAAATCACTGACCTAAGAAGAATGCTGGACAAAATTGACAAAATTGATGCCCATGATGCTCTCTTCCTCCTCACAAGATGTCTATCTCTCCCTAAGTTGACTTACGTTCTGAGGTGTTCTCCATCCTACAACAGCCCTAAATTAAATGAGTATGACATCCTTCTGAGGACCTTGCTGGAGAAAGTCCTGAACCTCCCGTTGGACGACCCTCAATGGGGGCAAGCAACCCTCTCTGAAAGACTCGGCGGCCTTGGTGTCCACACAGCCTCCCAGATTGCTCTACCAGCCATCCTTTATTCCTCCCATGCATCGCACGCCCTCGTAAGAGATATCCTACATGATCCCCTGAGTGATTCAGCAGGAATACGCGATCCTGTTTTCACTGAGTTCAATTCAGTGGGATACTCTAGCAGCCGCAGCACCCCTACAGAGCCAACAAAAAAACACAAACAGTCCGGCTGGGACCACCCACTAGTGGAAAAAATAGCTGATGCCATGCTCAGCGCCACAACATCAGACAATGAGAAAGCCCGCCTCAGAGCAGTGCATGCCCCCCATGCAGGAGACTTTCTTCTGGCAGTACCCATGTCAGCAATGGGCACGCGCCTAGATCCAGAATCCCTTCGTGTAGCAGTGGCCCTCCGCCTTGGTGCCCCAATTCACACTGAATACAAGTGAATTTGCAACAGGGTAGAAGCAGATCAATATGGACTGCATGGGTTGCATTGCGGAAGATCCAAGGGCTGGCATGCAAGATAAAACGAGGTCAATGATATTATCAAGAGGAGCCTTGTCTGAGCTCAGTGCCCAGCGGAGAGAGAACCTTGCTCCTAGTGGAAGCGAGGTGCCCAAAGCCTAGATGACCCCGCACTTCGCCCAGATGGCATCACTATATACCCCTGGAAAAGGGGCAAACAGTTGGAGTGGGACTACACATGTGTATCCATCCTGGCTGACACCTATGTACACCTCGGTGCTGATCAAGCAGGTGGGGCGGCCAACCACAGAGAAACAGTAAAATCAATCAGTCACAGGCGACTGGAAGGTCAATACACCTTTGTTCCCATAGCGTCTGAGACGCATGGCCCCTGGGGCAAGAGTGCCTTGGGATTCCTCAAAGAACTGGGTTCCAGGCTCATTGACGTCACCAGACACACAAGAGCTGCCAGTTTCTTGTTTCAGCGCCAAGTGTGGCGATCCAGAGAGGAAACGCCTGCCGCGTCCTCGGTTCCTGTCCGGAAGCGGAGGAGCTCCAAGATCTCCATAACTTTTAAACATTCATTGTGTTAACCAATGTACATCTTGTAAACTATAAAAACCTATTAAAACACAACAAAACATCACAGAAAGGAGTGGTAGGAGAAAAGAACATAGACACTATATTAGAGGGGAACCTAAAAATGCGTTATGTGTGCTTTTCTCCGAGGCTAAGGGTCCTTTTCTTCCAGCCAGAGGTGGTACTTTCTTCCATATTATTTGAATAATATATATATATATATATATATATATATATATATATATATATTAATATATTAATAATATATATATATATATATATATATATATATATATATATATATATATATATATATATATATATATATATATATATATATATTATAGAATACAGGCGAGGTTTTTTTATGGTAGTATTACTTCATTTCCCCTAAGAATTAGTGACGTTGTCAAGAATGAAGGCTGAGCTTGAATACTGTGTCGCACCTGACGACGGCTCTGGCTGGGGGAGAACCCTTCCTGACAAATATACATGAGACCTCACAGGTTATCTTGAGGTTATCTTGAGATGATTTCGGGGGTTTAGTGTCCCTGCGACTCGGTCCTCGATCAGGCATCCACCCCCCCCAAGAAGCAGCCCGTGACAGCTGACTGACTCCCAGGTACCTATTTACTGCTAGGTAACAGGAGCATCAGGGTGAAAGAAACTCTGCCCATCGTTTCTCGCCGGCACCTGGGATCGAACCCGGGACCACAGGATCATGCGTCCAGTGTTCTGTCCGCTCAGGTTATAAATGGTATCACAACCATTACACACAACTAATTATTTTGAAAATAAACATGAATAAAAACAATTTATATATTAATATACACCATTAATATTCACTGACCTTAGGAAAATGTCCTGATAGTCATAGTTTGCCCGTAGTCGCATAAAACACACGATTCTCTACCAGATTCAAAGATTCTCAAGCCCCTCGCCTTTCTCAATGGTATATATGGGTAACTATTATATTCTTTAATATTATTTCGCACCAATAATCTCTTATTACCGACGACCACCCACACGGCAATAGTAGATGGTTTTTTAATAAGAGACAAAGATTGAGACACAGGCAGAAAGAGAGAGACAGAAAGTGAGAGATTCATAGAATGAGAAATACAGATGCATGGATGGAGAGATGGATGGCTAGATAAACAAAACTATAGATAGATCAAGAGATAGATAATGGATGGATAGGCGGACAAATAGATCATATAAATGGATAGAGATACATGGACGGATAGATGCATGGATAGAGGGATGCCTGAATACAGATAGATGGAAAGATGGATTGAGAGATATGTATACATATTGATTGATAGACGAATATATGGGAGAGGGCAAGTCCCACACAACCCCGGGCACCCTGGGGGTACCCGGGGTTGTCGGGAGCTGGTCGGCCGAGCGGACAGCACGCTGGACTTGTGATCCTGTGGTCCTGGGTTCGATCCCAGGTGCCGGCGAGAAACAATGGGCAGAGTTTCTTTCATCCTATGCCCCTGTTACTTAGCAGTAAAATAGGTACCTGGGTGTTAGTCAGCTGTCACGGGCTGCTTCCTGGGGGTGGAGGCCTGGTCGAGGACCGGGCCGCGGGGACATTAAAGCCCCGAAATCATCTCAAGATAACCTCAAGATAACCCACCACCACCACCAGATTATAAAACAAAATATAAAAACAATAAGACTTCGACTGACACAGAGCTATCCTTTAGGTCTGAGAAAGAGAAACATTTTGTGCTCGCTATTAAAAAAGTAGAGCGTGCGCGTGAACGCTCAGGCACGCACGCACGCACGCACGCTCTGTCACACTCTCCATCTCCCTTCCTCCCTCCCTCCCTCCCTCCCTGGAGAATATATAAATTGCAATATAAGGAACGACACTTTTCTGTCGGCAGTTTAATGATAAACACACTTAATAATTCCACAGGAGAAGAAGGAACATTGTGAGGCAATAAGAGCGTAACTCATATATCTAAAGTGCCTGATTCTCTACCTTAAATCTCGGCGCCCTCCAGTAGGGATCAAGACAGTCTTACACAATTTGCAGAAGTTGGTATTGTGTTAGGAGTTTGTGGAGTGGGTGGGTGGGGGTGAGAGAGGAGAGGGGGTGGGGGATGGTTGGTGGGGTGTTGTTGGGGTGGGGGTGAGACGGGACTGGGGGGGTGAATGAGACGGGTGAGACGGGATATGCAGACGATGAGTTACAATAACGTGGCTAAAGTATGTTGACCAGACCACACACTAGAAGGTGAAGGGACGACGACTTGAGAATGTGCCAAGACGGACCGAAACGTCGTCGTCCCTTCACCTTGTAGTGTGTGGTCTAGTCAACGAGACGGGATATATTGCCTCCCTCGGGGATTAGTGGAACCATCCTCTCACTGGTTTCACTCTTCACCTCATTAATGAGACCCAAGTTGTGTGGCAAAAATGATATATATTAACCTTAAAGCTGGCAAAACTCACAACGGGCTCACCATAGCCCGTGCTACTTGGAACTTGTTCAGAGTAGCTGAATCTATAACAACAACAACATGGCAAGACTCTGGTGTGGCAAAAGTATACCATTATATGCGGTATATTATACCCTTATAGCTATAAAACTCTTGGAGCGACCACAAGGGGCTAACTCCCCCAGGCAGCCCCAAGTGCTCTACAGGCTCTAAGACATCTTGTGTTTATGTAAATCATTATTTTACATGTAAATATTATTTATTTTATGTTGAGTGGTTAACTCTTCACTGACCGCAGACGTCAGCGGCTCGCGGGGCCGCATTAATAATTTTTCTATTGTTCTAATTTATTACAAAATATAGTTAGCAACAAATGTTAATAATATGTTAATATTAGTTACAAATAACAATGCACCCAACCAGGTAACCCGTAATTATGGTTTTATTTTATTTATTTATTTATTTATTTATTTATTTATTATTATTTTTTTTTGGGGGGGGGAGGGGATTGCTGTTTTGTCCCCATTTTTGAGGAGAAAACAAATGCAAATTTTCTATCCATTGTTTGCCAGGGTTCTGTAATTGTTTCTTCAGTGATCTGCGGGGGGGGGGGGGCTGTTATGTTTTCTTAATGGTTTGACTTGCGATTTCCATCAAGCTACCTTAGTGGGCCAGCCAGAGGCTTAGGGGCCCGCACAGTGGGCCAGCCAGAGGCTTAGGGCCCGCACAGTGGGCCAGCCAGAGGCTTAGGGGCCCGCACAGTGGGCCAGCCAGAGGCTTAGGGGCCCGCACAGTGGGCCAGCCAGAGGCTTAGGGCCCGCACAGTGGGCCAGCCAGAGGCTTAGGGGCCCGCACAGTGGGCCAGCCAGAGGCTTAGGGGCCCGCACAGTGGGCCAGCCAGAGGCTTAGGGCCCGCACAGTGGGCCAGCCAGAGACTTAGGGCCCACGCAGTGGGCCAGCCAGAGACTTAGGGCCCGCGCAGTGGGCTAGCCAGACTAAGGGGCCCGCGCAGTGGGCCAGCCAGAGGCTTAGGGCCCGCACAGTGGGCCAGCCAGAGGCTTAGGGCCCGTGCAGTGGGCCAGCCAGAGGCTTAGGCCCCGCACGGGGATATCCTTGCCCCCAAAAATCAAGCTTCCCTTGAGTCCTAAACTAACAGTCGTGTGACGTTACAAGACAATAGACCAATGTCTGCCTCCAGCTACTGGGAGGCGCTGAAGGCGGTTAACTCCATAAGTACGAGTATAAGCCTTTTAAAAAAATCACAATTTTGTTATTCATGAAGCAATTATCATGAAATTATGATATAATCTCGTCATATACAAGGTGGAAGGAGGAAATTACAATTTCCGAATTACATTTAGAGTTGTAGATTTTCAAAAGTGTAGTTTTCCAGCCAAATGTTTCGCCTCGTTCAACAAGTTTAGCAGGAACTAACGTTTTTACGTTGTCTTTCAGAACGTTACTTAAGACGTTACTTAAGACGAGTTACATTGTATTTTAAAAACGTTTCATTCTATAATACAGGAAATGTTTAATTTTTTGGGGGGGGATTTTTCTTTTTGTTCCCGGATTATATTGGTGAAGCTTAAGCTGAAGGTTCATCTTAGAGGTCAGCTTAAGATGTCAACATCTTCTTAAGCTGACCTTAAGCTTAAGATTCTTAACAATTACGAGATTTGTATATTAACCTGAAGAATGACTGTGATTCTGGTGCTTTAACACATAATGTGTAATTAACAAAGTCTAATTACCCAAGTGTAATTACCTTAGTGTAATTACCTAAGTGTGATTACAGGATGAGAGTTACGCTCGTGGTGTCCCGTCTTCCCAGTACTCTTTGTCGTATAACACTTTGAAACTACTGACGGTTTTGGCCTCCACCACCTTCTCACTTAGCTTGTTCCAAATGTCTTCCACTGTTTGCCAAAGAAAACTTTCAAATATTTTCTCGACATCTTTGTTTCCTTAGCTTGAATCTGTGTCTTGAAGTTGCTGATTTCAGGAATTACTCTTTGTCAATTTGGTCGATTCAAGTTATTTTGTAAGTGGTGATCATGTCACCTCCCTTCTATCGTCTAGTTTTGACCTGTTTAACGCCTCTAGTCTTTCCTCGTAACTCTTATTGTTCAGTTCCGGAAGCCATTTTGTAGCATGCCGCTGCACCTTTTCACTTATTATGTGCTTCTTGAGATGTGGTCACCACACACCCGCTGCACATTCCAGTTTTGGTCTCACAAACGTCATGAACAGTTTCATTAGTATTTCACCATCCATATAATTAAAAGCAAGTCTGAAGTTGGAAAATACGTTCCTCTCACAATGTTCTTTATGTGTTCCTCTGGCGACAGCTTACTATCCACCACCCCCCCCCCTAGGTCTCCTTCTTTATTAGAGTTCTGTAATTCCTTTCCACATAATTTGTAAGTTGTGTGTGATCTATTTTCTCCGATTCTACATTAAAAAAAATGATCTCATTAGAAATGTCATCATTTTTTAATCCTTGATGGCACTAGACCTGTGAAGGATTGTATTTCAGTGTCAGAATGTGTAAATTTCTTTTTGAAAATGATTTGTAACTAATGAGGCTGTAATGGGGATCGAACCCGCGTCCCTAGACTCCCAGACGCACGCTCTACTGTGATGAGGACCGTGAGACTGTGATAAGATAAGAACCGTGATGAGAGAAAAAAGAACTGTAACCTGGGATTCAATTGAATCCTCTAAGGGGTAATCGACCTGATGTTTGAAGTGTATTTGAGGCATTTGGAGTGAGCGTTGGAGGTGGACCTCCTGTATCACACCGGAGTCGGTCCTGGTGTGATACCTTGATTTGGTATGTATTCACCTAGTTGTGCTTGCGGAGGTTGAGCTCTGGCTCTTTGGTCCCGCCTCTCAACTGTCAATCAACTGGTGTACAGGTTCCTGAGCCTATTGGGCTCTATCATATCTACACTTGAAACTGTGTATGGAGTCAGCCTCCACCACATCACTGCCTAATGCATTCCATTTGTCAACCACTCTGACACTAAAAAAGTTCTTTCTAATATCTCTGTGGCTCATTTGGGCACTTAATTTTCACCTGTGTCCCCTAGTGCATGTGTCCCTTGTGTTAAATAGCCTGTCTTTATCTACCCTATCAATTCCTTTTAGAATCTTGTATGAGGTGATCATGTCCCCCCTAACTTTTCTGTCTTCCAGCGACGTGAGGTTTAATTCCCGTAATTGTGTGTGTGTGTGCGCGTGCGTGCGTGCGTGCGTGCGTGCGTGCGTGCGTGCGTGCGTGCGTGCGTGCGTGCGTGCGTGCGACCGCTTGTCTGCTGCGCTAATGACTAGTTCTTGTTGATCTATTTCCTGCCGTAACAGACGCTGATTAAATTAACAGGAGTAATTAATTTTTGCTACCAGCCAGTCTCTCTGGGCCGGGAGTTGGCGCCGGGATGGTCGGTAAGTGGCAGGGAGGGAGGGAGAGGGAGAGAGAGAGAGACAGAAACAGACAGACTACTCATAGCCCAGTCGGTAAAGCCTCGGCCCCACACACGTTGGGTTCTACGGTTCGAGTCCCCTACAGCCCAGGTGAGTGTAATGATTATTTCCACTGAAGTGTGGATGACAATTTATACACACACACACATTCTCAAGGCTTTTGGTTAGACCTCTGAATGTCTTGAAGGTTGTCTGGTTGATACCTGGTTGATGGGGTTCTGGGAGTTCTTCTACTCCCCAAGCCCGGCCCGAGGCCATGCTTGACTTGTGAGAGTTTGGTCCACCAGGCTGTTGCTTGGAGCGGCCCGCAGGCCCACATACCCACCACAGCCCGGTTGGTCCGGCACTCCTTGGAGGAAACAATCTAGGTGTATCTGGTTAATGTCTCGCTCCTCCCGGCTCGCCAGCCTCTCTCCAAGCTCTTTGTACATTCTCTTGTTATCTTTCTCTTTCATTTTTTTTTATAAATTCTACGGAGTCCCGCTCGGGTCCTGGCACCATAACTGTGGTGGGTATGTGGGCCTGCGGGCCGCTCCAAGCAACAGCCTGGTGGACCAAACTCTCACAAGTCAAGCCTGGCCTCGGGCCGGGCTTGAGTGAGTAGAACTCCCAGAACCCCATCAAACAGGTATCAACCAGGTATCACAGATTGGACTCTCAGGTACCAGGTCGCCATTACATCACTACACCACACAGTACTCGTGTACTGTGTGGTGTAATGATGACTGGTATAGTGAAGACACGTATGGTGAAGACATGACCTCTCGTTTTCTCCACCTCTCTCTGTTGAGGACACTTCCAAGGAGCTGGGATATGATGACAAGGAGATGGGATATGATGACAAGGAGATGGGATATGAGGACAAGGAGCTGGGATATGATGACAAGGAGCTGGGATATGATGACAAGGAGATGGGATATGAGGACAAGGAGCTGGGATATGATGACAAGGAGCTGGGATATGATGACAAGGAGCTGGGATATGAGGACAAAGAGCTGGGATATGATGACAAGGAGCTGGGATATGATGACAAGGAGACGGGATATGAGGACAAGTAGCTGGGATATGGCAAAGATACAGCAGTGAGAGGTGAGGGTAATGGTGACTGGAACAGCATTTCTGCCCCACACAGCGATGGTGAGGGGCAGAAATGCTCGGGGAATGCCATGACTGCATAATAAAGCAGAGTAGAATAGTATTTCCTGATACAGAAAAGGAAGGGCAGCGGTCAGGTGTGTGTAGTGGTGAGGTGTGTGTAGTGGTGAGGTATGTGTAGTGGCGAGGTGTGTGTAGTGGCGAGCTTTGTGTAGTGTCGAGCTGTGTGTAGTGGTGAGCTAGCCTTCAACTGGTAGAACTTGCCCACACAGGGCAAGTGGTTGGCAACAGTAAGCTTAACCAGAAACACAGAGTAATTACACAGGGATCACATTGGGGCTCGGTAATATAGGGTTCCCAGATGTCTTATTCCAATATAAAGTTCTTTCCAATAAAACAATTTTGGGGCAAATCTTAATCTGTTCTTTCCACCCTCTCTCCCTTTCTCTCGTTTTCTCCACCTCTCTCTGTTGGGGACACTTCCAAGGGTATGGGATATGAGGACGAGGTGCTGGGATATGGGGACGAGGTGCTGGGATATGAGGACCAGGTGCTGGGATATGAGGACGAGGAGCTGGGATATAAGGACAATGAACTGGGATATAAGGACAATGAGCTGGGATTTGAGGACAAAGAGCTGGGATATGAGGGCAAGGAACTAGTACATGTGGTCGGGGTGAAAGAACTATGCCCAAGCACTCGGACCATCGGGGATCGAACGCAGATCCTGCACGAAACGATAGCGCCGCTTCACCGCGCAGTTCTCAAGTGCCTGAGAACCTATCATTATGTCTCTTGAAAGCAAACCCCCTGAAACTACCCTCCTCGGCTCTTCGTTTGGGCTCAACAACACCGAAGACTCATCGAGCCACGAGGTGCAAAAACTCATCGAAAAGCTTGACTAACGAACCCCATCGGCTTGATTCATCTCTCCAAGTGCTTTCCAATATTCCCAGAGTGCTCCTCCAAAAGTTTTCAACAGCGATAGATCCGGATTCATTGAAGGATTACCAGATTTTTTTTTGTATTTGATCCAGGATCACAAGATGCAACGATGCTTTTAACTTAAAAATAACTTCACAATAGTAGCGATAACAACATCCACGCCTTCGGACACATATATTCATTTATATATGTCATATTATAACATATATATATGCCATATATGAACATATGTTCATACGCTTTGAACACCAGAATGAAAAACAACTACTACGCCAGTTTGCGAAGTTTGGCAAGTGATATATTTTTGTTTACCTTTGAGTTGGTTCCAATATTGGAGGCGGGGAGTAGGCGGCGGTGTGAAGTCTTCAACAAGAGGCCGGGGAGAGACGTCGACGGCGGTGATGTCTTCAACAAGAGGCCGGGGGAGAGGACGTCGACGGCGGTGACGTCTTCAACAAGACGCCGGGAGAGGACGTCGGCGGCGGTGACGTCTTCAACAAGAGGCCGGGGGAGAGGACGTCGGCGGCGGTGACGTCTTCAACAAGAGGCCGGGGAGAGGACGTCGGCGGCGGTGACGTCTTCAACAAGAGGCCGGGGGAGAGGACGTCGGCGGCGGGTGTGAAGTCTTCAACAAGAGGCCGGGGGAGAGGGCGTCGGCGGCGGTGACGTCTTCAACAAGAGGCCGGGGGAGAGGACGTCGGCGGCGGGTGTGAAGTCTTTAACAAGAGGCCGGGGGAGAGGACGTCGGCGGCGGTGACGTCTTCAACAAGAGGCCGGGGAGAGGACGTCAATAATCTGTCATTGTGGCCGCCACACTTGTGTTAATATTGATGTTCTCTGCTAGTGTGTGCGTGTGTGTGTGTGTGTGTGTGTGTGTACTCACCTATACTCACCTACTCACCTATTGTGCTTGCGGGGTTGAGCTTTGGCTCTTTGGTCCCGCCTCTCAACTGTCATCAACCTGGTGTCAGATTCCGGAGCCTACTGGGCTCTATCATATCTACATTTGAACTGTGTATGGAGTCAGCCTCCACCACATCACTGCCTAAGGCATCCCATCCGTACGTACGCTGACACTGAAAAAGTCCAGAGTAGTTAACGGATGGAAATTGTGTGTGTGTGTGTGTGTGTGTGTTTGTGTGTTTGTGTGTGTGTGTGTGCTGCGGTGCGTGCGTGCGTGCGGCGTGCGTGCGTGGCGTGCGTGTGTGTGTGTTTTGTGTGTGTGTGTGTGTTGGTGTGTGTGTGTGTTGTTGTGTGTGTGTGTGTGTGTACTCACCTATTGTACTCACCTAATTGTGCTTGCGGGGGTTGAGCTTTGGCTCTTTGGTCCCGCCTCTCAACTGTCAATCAACTGGTACAGATTCCCGAGCCTACTGGGCTCTATCATATCTACATTTGAAACTGTGTATGGAGTCAGCCTCCACCACATCACTGCCTAGTGCATTCCATTTCTAACTACTCTGACACTGAAAAAGTTCTTTCTAACGTCTCTGTGGCTCATTTGGGTACTCAGTTTCCACCTGTGTCCCCTTGTTCGCGTCCCTCCAGTGTTGAATAGTTCATCCTTGTTTACCCGGTCGATTCCCCTGAGGATTTTGTAGGTTGTGATCATGTCCCCCTTACTCTTCTGTCTTCCAGTGTCGTAAGGTGCATTTCCCGCAGCCTTTCCTCTAACTCATGCCTCTTAGTTCTGGGACTAGTCTAGTAGCATACCTTTGGACTTTTTCCAGCTTCGTCTTGTGCTTGACAAGGTACGGGCTCCATGCTGGGGCCGCATACTCCAGGATTGGTCTTACATATGTGGTGTACAAGATTCTGAATGATTCCTTACACAGGTTCCTGAACGCCGTTCTGATGTTAGCCAGCCTCGCATATGCCGCAGACGTTATTCTCTTTATGTGGGCTTCAGGAGACAGGTTTGGTGTGATATCAACTCCTAGATCTTTCTCTCTGTCTGTTTCATTAAGTACTTCATCTCCTTTCTGTATCCTGTGTCTGGCCTCCTGTTTCCACTGCCTAGTTTCATTACTTTGCATTTACTCGGGTTGAACTTCAACAGCCATTTGTTGGACCATTCACTCAGTCTATCTAGTCATCTTGTAGCCTCCTACTATCATCCTCTGTTTCAATCCTT
>WNGS01100394.1:0-13218 GCA_020271785.1 Procambarus virginalis
AAAAAAACCAGCGTTGAATGTAATGAAACGCCATTTTCGGTGAGTCCCGGAGGCTCCCGGAGCTATCCCAGGCTGATATGCTAATGTCAGACTTTGGCATCAGTCATGTGTATGGAGTTCTTAGGCCTACCGGGAACCACGGCCAGAACCGGGCCCCCTCAGAGAGGCAAGGGGAGCAATGGCCTATAGAAGCCCCCGTGTGGTTGGAAGCATTCTATGTCTGCCATCGACCGGGACAGGCACCCAGAAAGGTAAGCGCCCCAAAACAAACCCCTATTCTGGTTAAAATTGCTACCAAAAGCCGAACTAGTGGATAGAACTCCCAAAAGAAAAACTAGCAAACTAGTGTGACGTCACACGCTGCCGCGCCGCTGTCTGCGCAGCTCCCCCTCCCGGGAGGGGGAAGGGGAGCCCCAGACCCTCCGCGCCGGCTACCCACCCTCAGTTCTTGAGGCTGGATGTCAAAAACGCGAAAAAAACCGCCGACCGGAGGGAGGGAGGGATGCCGGGGAGCCTCCGGGACTCACCCAGAAAATGGCGTTTCATTACATTCAACGCTGGTTTTCTGGGGGGAGCCCCGTCGGCTCCCCGGAGCTAACTACCCACAGACGGAAAAAAGAGAGGGACTTACCCGGGAGGCGGTCGTCGCTCACTCCTCAAACTCGAAGCCGAGACAACGGCTGCAACCGCCGACCCAACGCAACACAGGCCCGCCGGGGCCCAGGGACATTGACAAGGTAACGAGCAGCCAGGACCCTGTTCGACCGCCAAAAAACCCGCGCCCGAATATCAGACCAAGACATATTCCCAAAAACGGCAGCAAGCGCCGCGAACTTCCGAACGTCATGGGCACGGGGATAGACCGCAGGCTGGCTAGACTTAATAACCCTGCGGACGACCTGAGAGACCCGCACCCGCGAACAGGGAAGAAGGGAAACCGGATCAACCCAAAGCGCGTCCCGGACACAGAAGCCGTGGCGCGCAAATAACGGCGAAGCGCCGCAACCGGACACAAAACATGATGCACCCCCGGCCTGACCAACCAAGCATCAACCACCCACGGACCCCTCCGGAACGCAGCAGTCTCATTCTTTGCCAGAAAAGAAGGAGACGGCTGCAAACGAACAAAACTATCACCACGACCAAAAGAGCAGAAGCCCCTGCGCCGGAGGAGAGCATGAAGCTCCCCGACCCGACCCCCAGAGGCCAAAGCCAACAAGAAAAGAGCCTTGGAAAAACAATCCGGACCGAAGGGGCCACAACGAAACGAGGAGACGAAAGGAAAGCGAGCACCCTGTCCAAAGACCAGGACGGCTCAGGCGGCGCATGAGCAGGCCGGAGGTGAAACAAAGCACGAGACAGCTTGCGAAACGGCGCAGACGTGACATCGATACCGAAAGCAAGCTGAAGCGGCTCCGCCAGCGCCGCACGATAGGAGGCGACAGTGTTAGGCATAAGATGACGGTCCTGAAACAACCACGAGAGGAAGGACAAGACACCCGAACAGACAAGGAATGAACACGACGAAGACGCAAAAAGAAAGAGAAGGACCGCCAGGAAACTTCATACTGCCGCCGAGAGGAAGCCCGCAGGTGAGACACCAACAAGGAGGCCACCTGATCACCATAGAGATGATGATAAACTCGAGTCAAAAATACCATACGCGAAGACTCGAGGAGAAGATCGAACCAGCACGTGACGACGATCTGCTGAAAGCGGGAGCGAGCGGACGCGGAAAAACCCTCGGGTTCGGACACCGAGCAACCAGCAACGGAAACCAAGGCTGGGCCGGCCACCAAGGGGCCAGAAGGACAACTCTCCCCTGGTAAGTCTCTAAGCGAGTCAGGACCTGGAGCAACAGCTGAACCGGGGGAAAGAGGTACAGGAACCTCCACCTCGACCAGTCGAGCCGCAAGGCGTC
Source organism: Procambarus virginalis (assembly GCA_020271785.1). Classification (NCBI taxonomy): domain Eukaryota; kingdom Metazoa; phylum Arthropoda; class Malacostraca; order Decapoda; family Cambaridae; genus Procambarus; species Procambarus virginalis. The sequence goes on from WNGS01100394.1 coordinate 1,922, forward strand.
GACCCCGACGGCCTCGCGATCGGGGAAGGGCGCCGCATACACGGGAAGACGCCGCGACCACGCCGACGCGAAGAGGTCCACCTCGGGACGCCCGAACGTCTGGCAAAGCCAGCGGAAGGACTCGTCGTCGACCGTCCACTCCGTGGAGAGGGGAACGAAGCGAGACAGGGCGTCCGCCAAGACGTTGGACACGCCCCGTACGTGAACAGCCAGGAGAGCCAAACCCCGAGAACTCAGCAGACGAGTCACCCGAAGCGACCAACCCCAAGAGACAAGGACCGCATCGAACCCCCGCGGTTCAGGCAATGAACCACTGGAGAGCAGTCCGAATGGAGTCGGATCGTTGATCCGCGGGCCACCTGAATCCTCCGAAGAGCAAACCACACCGCCGCGAACTCCCGCACCGTGCTGTGAGCTCGACGGAAGGACGGACCCCAACGCCCCTGGCCGGCCTGGTGAGCACTGGTCACAAAACCCCAGCCTAGAGACGACGCATCCGTGTACACATCGAGCGAGGGCTCGGGAGGCGCCATGGCACCGAACCCCGAAAAACCCGAAGAGGAAGCCGGTGACGCAGCAACCGACGCAAGGCCCCCGGGGGTCGAACCTTGCGATCGCGAGAGAGGCGGAAGGGGTGACCCCGAAGGAACCAGAACAGCCGACGAAGCCAAACCCGACCCGGCGGGTAGACCAGCATCGCGAAGTTCAGGCTCCCGCACAGCCCCTCGAGCAACCGCCGGGTGACCCGAGGGCCCACCAGAAACAGACGAAGGCGGGACCGCAGCCGCTGGAGAGACTCCGGAGGGAGAGACAAGGAGGAGGTGCGAGAGTCCCAAACGAGCCCAGCCAAGTCCGAACCTGAGAGGGAACCAGATGGGACTTCCTCCAGTTCACCAGGAACCCGAACCCGGCGAGCTGGGAAAGAACCAAATCCCTGGCTAGCAAGCAAGCAGACCGGCTGGGAGCCCAGACCAGCCAGTCGTCGAGGTAGGCCAACACCCGAACTCCTAGGAGACGCAACCGAGCCACTACTACCCGTGTAAGGCGCGTGAACACGCGAGGTGCCAGGTTCAACCCGAACGGGAGACAACGAAAGCGGTAACTCTGAAGCCCCACCACAAAACCGAGCCAGTCCCTGAACCGTGGATGAATCGGGACATGCCAATAAGCGTCCCGGAGGTCCAGGGACACCATCCAAGCGCCCGGCTCCAAAAGGAGCCGAACCTGAGACAGCGTAGTCATCCGGAAGGAGGGGCAATAAACCCAGGGGTTCAGACGGGACAAGTCCAGAATGAACCTCAGGTCCGCGCAGTCCCGTTTCGGAACCGGAAACAGACGGGAAACCCATCTGAGGGACGACGTCGGTTCGACGACGCCCAAACGTACCCACTCCAAGACGACGCGACGGAGCACAGGGGAAGAAACTTGCCCTGCCAGCCCCGAACCCCCCAAAGGGGGAGGGGCCACCCAACGCCACCGCAGACCGCAAGACACGACCTGAAAGGCCCACGAATCGTGGGACCAGGCGCGGGCGAACAGCGCAAGCCGCCCCCCCATCGCCCCGTCAACGGGGCAAACCGCGAAAGGGCCGGCGACCCTTACGAGACCCAGAACCCCGCACAGGGCGAACACCGCGCCGACCAGACGAGGGCGGGTCCGCAGCAGGAGCCGAACCCGAACCTGACACCAGAGGCCTACCACGACGAGAGGAACCCCGAGCTCTGGCACGACCCCGCCGGGAAGACCCACCCCGGGACCCCCGGAAAACCAACAAGTCCGACATCGGACGACAAGCCGCCGACGCAGCCTGAATAAACTGCGCCACGGCCGACTCCTCAAAAAGAAGAGGACAAAAGGGGGAAGAACGCCTAAGAGCCAGAGCCCAAGCAGATTCCACGGAGGAACCCAGCACCGCCTGCCGACACGCGAGACGGGAAGCATAAAACAGGGAAACCGCATCCCGCAAAATCGGCGTGAACAGCTTCAACAAGGCAGCGAACGAGCGCGCCGCCGAGGACAAGGCGCCAGACCCTGGGACGGACCCAAGCGTCCTCACATCCTCCACGAGCCAATCCGAGGACAGCTCCAGGATGGAAAAGAACCGCAAGGCCGAAGCCAAAAGGCCCGGGCGCGCAAATCCTCCGCAACCAGCGCCGCCGAAAGGACAGGAACCTGCACATGAAGCTGAATAACGCCCACATCGCGGGGAAGGGCAGGGGCAAACAAGCACTCATTCAGGTACTCAAGCTCGCCCCCAGGAAAACCTGAATCACCGTGGAAGCTTCCCGCCACTCCAACGTGCGGGAACGACAGAAGGAATGCCAGGAATCCAAAACAAACAAGGGCAGGCTGCTAGCCAGGAAGACTCCGGAACCTCGTAACGGAGCCAGAAAGGGAACGAAGTCCCAAACCTGAACTCAGATGGATCCATATCAGAGGCATAATCCGGGTCCCGCAGGAGGTAAGCTGCAAAGGCCGCTCGCACCTCACCAGGTTGGATGCGATAAGCCGAAAACCTCCGGAAAGACGGAACCGACGAACCCGGGGGAACACGGAACCGAACCCGGGGAGGGGCCGACACCAAATCCAACTCGTACGCAGAGGGGGGAAAGAGAACCCCACTCCTTGTAACAATAAGCCCCGCTCAGAGGGAAGAAAAACCCAGGCGGGGTCCAGCGGAGCCCAAGGCCCCCAAGTCAGCCCCTCCCCAGCCTCGAGGTCCAACACCACAGGACCCGAGGCCGAGTCCTCTCCCCAAGCCCCGACCCCACAAGACAAGGACGGAGCAGCCGGAACAGCGGAAGGAAGGGGGGCCCACTGGTCAGACCCCGAAGCTTCGGCCGGGAGACAAGACTCGAATGCCTCTGCCGCTCCCCGGAAGGGGCACCCCCCGAAGCTGCCCGAGTCTCAAGATCAAGGAACCCCTGCTCCGACCCCGAAACCCTCAGACGTTTCGGGGCTGGAAGCAAGGGGGGGGACCAGAACGAGCAGTAGGGGAAGGACGAGGAGGCGCGGACTGAACCAGGATCGAAGCGACCCCCACCCCCAAGTCCGGGTCACGAAAAGCAAAGCGGGGCAGCCTCGGGGCATCCGGGTGAGCAACCAACCTAGCGCGTTGCAACAGACGAAACCTAGCCTGCAACGCACGCGCCGCCTGTACCCGAAGAGAATCATCAGAGGATTGGGTAAATTGAGTCACAAGCAAGCAGCAACACTCACAGGACTCAGGGTCGAAAGTATCACCGACCCAACAGGCAGCATGGCAGAGGCAAAAACAATGAGGGTCACCCTGAGACAAAGGGACCGAGCAACCTCAAACTCGCACACCGCGAGTGGGGACTCCGGGGTCACATCCATCGGACCCACGCGCCCCCTAGGGGATTCCCAGGGTCCTGAGCGTTTACTTTAAGAGGACTCGCGCTCAGGTAGTCCCAGGCAGGGAGCTGCTAACCGGCGCCCAAAACTACCAATCGAACTTCTAAAGCTGTACCCCAGGGACGTGTACACTCACGGGGACCTAGCAGGGGGCGCCATCGAGAATAACCGTGACAGGGTTAGAACAAAGGAACGAATATGACAGAACCCCCCACCAGGCAAAAACAAAAAGAAAAACAAAACCCGCAAGAGGACAGCGAACCCCAGGGAACAGAGCCGGCCGCTATGTCGGGAATACAAGCTGTGCAGCACCCTGCGCCCCTACCAGTGCAAACTGCCTCTTACCTGCCAGTAACAAGGGAGAACAGAACACCCAAGAGCCCAACAGGCGGCCGAAAAACCGAAAAAGGTAAAACGGACCAGCAGAGGCAGATCCCAAGGAGCCTGTGGAAGGTGGCCCCAAGCCCCAAGGGTAGTACTTACAGGGCACCTAGGGAAGGAAACCCTAGGCGCATGCAGCCCGAGTACCAAATTACTCCTGGCTCTCGCACCCAGAAAACAAACACCACACGCAAGCACAGTGTTGTAGCGAACACCGGAGCCAGAGCACACGACCTTCGCCTATAGCATCAGCCTCAAGAACTGAGGGTGGGTAGCCGGCGCGGAGGGTCTGGGGCTCCCCCTTCCCCCTCCCGGGGAGGGGGGAGCTGCGCAGACAGCGGCGCGGCAGCGTGTGACGTCACACTAGTTTGCTAGTTTTTCTTTTGGGAGTTCTATCCACTAGTTCGGCTTTTGGTAGCAATTTTAACCAGAATAGGGGTTTGTTTTGGGGCGCTTACCTTTCTGGGTGCCTGTCCCGGTCGATGGCAGACATAGAATGCTTCCAACCACACGGGGGCTTCTATAGGCCATTGCTCCCTTGCCTCTCTGAGGGGGCCCGGTTCTGGCCGTGGTTCCCGGTAGGCCTAAGAACTCCATACACATGACTGATGCCAAAGTCTGACATTAGCATATCAGCCTGGGATAGCTCCGGGGAGCCGACGGGGCTCCCCCAGAAAGATACTTTTTCAGATTAAAATTGTTTTTTTCGTGTTGTACATTCAGCACCAACATTATAATGAGTAAATATATCATATTTATTCATTATTAACGTATTACCAGGAAGCTTTCTGAAGCCTGTGTAGCCTGTGGTAATTAGACGGACCGCTTTTGGACCCTCTCACATATTTACGTCTAATTTCGTTATGAAATTAGATTATTTCAGAGTAAAAATAGGTTTGATCATGTTCTACGTGTAACACCAACATTATAGTAAGTAAATATACCATATTTCTTCATTACTTACGTAATGCTAGGAGGATTTGTGTACTTTTGGGTACTTTTGGGTACTTTTGGGTAGATTTGGATAATTCTATGGACCCACTAGAACTGCCCAAGCCGAGTACTACATTCTTGACTGGAGATTGTACTGGTTTGCTGTTCTCACATCGCTGGGTTATATGGTGATTACACCTCAGCTCCCTCCAACAAGATGAGAAGAGTATTACCTGTAATTGGGGAAAGGATTGTAGCTTGTGTGATTAGTAATGCATTAAGACAGGGGTCTCCAAACTTTTCAATGTAAGGGCCACATTATATATTTCCCATAATTATGCGGGTCGAAGGAATAAAAAATGAAAAAAAAAAAATCAGTGCCAGTAATTTAATTTCCTCAATATTAAAGTATAAACATGGAAAAATTAAAACATATCTTTTTGGAAAAAATTAGGGTAAAAGGAATCACATTAAATTCACTATCAACACCACGAATGAATACTAAGAGCTGAAAAGTATCACACACATCAGTTGATTCATCCAACACAAGAGAATACCAACAAAATCTTTTTGTTTTTTCCTTTATTTGCCGAATTATGTCGCCTCCTAAATCTTCAATTCTACGAGCAACAGTATTTGATCCAAGACTTATCATTTTGAAGAGGTTTACTTTTTCTGGACATACCTCTCCTGCTGCTTCCACTATACACTCTTTTATGATACTACCATCAGTGAAAGGTTTTCCTTTTTTGGCCAACACAGGCAACTTTGTAACTGGCTCTAGTTGAAGTTTCATTTTCAGATTTTTTCTTACTGAAAACAGCTTGTTGAGAATGCAGACTGTGCTGAAATGATTCAAACTTTTTAGTGCGTTCTGCTCCTGTGATGTGAGAATAACTTGAGCCATGTTTAGATTCATAGTGCCGACGAATATTGTATTCCTTCAGAACAGCAACACTGTCTCTACATATGAGGCATAAAGCTTTATCATTTGCTATCACAAAAAAGTACTTTATCTTCCATTCGTCATTGAACTGACGGCACTCACTGTCCACTTTTCTTTTCTTTATCTTTTCCATATCTGAAACATAACGGTAAAATAAATGAAATAAATTCTACAGGAAAAAAACAGCTTGTATGTGGTGTTAAAAAGCATAGCATATTATTATAAAGTGGTAAATATTATGGCAACAGCTTTCGTTGATAAACTTAATGGTTACCATTTTAACTATTTTAAACATGCAATATTTTTGGCTACAATAGTATTATTGCTATTTTGTATAACTAAGATAAAGGTATTGTCAAAGTACAGAGAAAAGAATATTGTACAGTGTTTGTGCTCCCTGAAACAGAAGCAGCGAAGCCCCACTCGCCCTCCATCCCCCACAATATACATTTATACACAACTGATTGGTTGTAATGCACAACACATACCTACCAGTACTAGTATCTGTGCGTCACACTATCGAGAGAGAGGAAAACTGACTCGGGCTGAGCGCCACCAGTCAGCAGCCCCAGCTTTGAATAATTCTGCGATGCCATTCGTACGATAATTATTTTTTCAAGGCCACCACACAGGGATTTGTTTGGGGGGCCGGATGAAATTATGTGGCGGGCCGGATGTGGCCCGCGGGCCATAGTTTGGAGACCCCTGCATTAAGATAATGAGATAATGGAGCGAGTATAAGGATTACTCGCTACACTTACTTACTCCTCTTGCATGATAGTATGATGATAGATGGAATTACTGGTGTCAATTTCACTTTGCCTCAGATCTACAAGATCTTGTTGAAGTTCTCTGTGTACTGCTGCTCTCAGATTGCTCATTGACAATCCAAGGTTACACTCAACGGCTCCTTTAAAGGCAGATTCTTTGGCTAACTTATCAGCTCTATCAGAAATCAGCAATTGTACAAGTTGGTGAACAAACAGCATTGTTTAACAATAGCAAGACATAGGTTGACATTTAGGGGGTAAGGTAGGTTACACGGAGTTAATTAAGTAACACTTGGTTTTACTCTTAAACTGGTTGAGAGAGGTTCAGCGTTTGACATGATTGGGGAGACCTTTTGTAGAGCAATGCAATGGCAGGAGCTAAAAATCTGGAGGGTTTTGTAAATTAGAGTTGGTATCTCCGCAAGAGCACTAGACTTAGTTTTATGGGAAAGTTAGTTTAGTTAGTTTAGTTCATTTATTATGCACTCCATACCCATCTTGTGGGCGGTAGTGGAAAGGGTTACAGAGGCACATAATGGGCTCAGGGACTGAACCCCACAATTCACTTAGCTAAGCAAGTTACAATCTTGATGAGCTAGTTACAAAATTCAATATAAGTCGTCACATCAACAATGGGTTCGAGATCGACCACAAGTACAGTTTCTAAATTAAGCAACTGACATATGTGGAGAGCTAGTGTCACAATTTATATGTTTGTCCTGCACACCGCCCCCCCATCCAGTGGGCAGCGGTGGATAAAATAAAATAAAATAAAAATAAAATAAAATAAAATGTTTATTTAAGTAAGGTACATACATACAAGGGATTTTACAAAGAATGATTGATTTATAGATAGGGCTAGTACATAATACCTTACCTTGATACCTTGAGGTGCTTCCGGGGCTTAACGTCCCCGCGGCCCGGTCATCGACCAGGCCTCCTGGTTGCTGGACTGATCAACCAGGCTGTTCGACGTGGCTGCTCGCAGCCTGACGTATGAGTCACAGCCTGGTTGATCAGGTATCCTTTGGAGGTGCTTATCCAGTTCTCTCTTGAACACTGTGAGGGGTTTGCCAGTTATGCCCCTTATGTGTAGCGGGAGCGTGTTGAACAGTCTCGGGCCCCTGATGTTGATAGAGTTCTCTCTCAGAGTACCAGTTGCACCTCTGCTTTTCAACGGGGGTATTCTGCACATCCTGCCATGTCTTCTGGTCTCATGTGATGTTATTTCTGTGTGCAGGTTTGGGACCAGCCCCTCTAATATTTTCCACGTGTAAATTATTATGTATCTCTCCCGCCTGCGCTCAAGGGAATACAGATTTAGGCTCTTAAGTCGGTCCCAATAGTTTAGATGTTTTACCGAGTGGATTCTAGCAGTAAAGGACCTCTGCACGCTCTCCAGGTCAGCAATTTCTCCAGCAGTGAAAGGGGCTGTCATTGTGCAGCAGTACTCCACTCTAGAGAGCACAAGCGTTTTGAAAAGTGTTATCATCGGTATAGCATCTCTAGTGTGAAAAGTTCTTGTTATCCAACCTGTCATTTTTCTTGCAGTTGTGACGGCTACTTTATTGTGTTCTTTAAAGGTAAGGTCTTCCGACATGAGTACACCCAGATCCTTTACATTGCCTTTTCGTTCTATGTTATGATTTGCCTGAGTTTTGTACGTGGTTTTCGTTTTTATATTTTCATTTTTTCCATAGCGCATGAGCTGGAACTTGTCTTCGTTAAACACCATATTATTTTCTGTAGCCCATAGAAAGACCTGATCTACATCTGACTGGAGGTTCGCCGTGTCCTCTATGTTGCCTACTCTCATGAAGATCCTAGTGTCATCTGCAAAGGATGATACAGTGCTATAGGTTGTGCTCTTGTCTATGTCCGATATGAGGATGAGAAAAAGTACTGGAGCAAGCACAGTACCCTGGGGGACTGAGCTCTTAACGGTTGACGGGTTGGATTTTATTTTGTTGACTATTACACATTGGGTTCTGTTGGTCAGGAAATTGAAGATCCATCTGCCTACTTTTCCGGTAATTCCTTTTGAGCGCATTTTATGGGCAATAACACCATGGTCACATTTATCAAAAGCTTTTGCGAAATCTGTGTAAATTACATCAGCGTTTTGTTTGTCTTCCATAGCATCTAATGCCATATCATAGTGGTCCAGCAACTGCGACAGGCAAGAGCGCCCTGTTCTGAAACCATGTTGTCCGGGGTTATGGAGATGCTGTGATTCCATGTATTTTGTGATCTTACTTCTTAGCACTCTCTCAAAATTTTTATGATGTGCGATGTTAGTGCTATCGGTCTGTAATTTTTTGCCTCTGCCTTATTTCCTCCTTTATGAAGTGGTGCTATCTCTGCTGTTTTTAGTATATCAGGAATAACGCCAGTATCTAGGCTTTGTCTCCACAGAATGTGAAGGGCCTGCGATAGTGGTTTTTTACAGTTCTTGATGAATATGGAGTTCCAAGAATCCGGGCCTGGTGCGGAGTGCATAGGCATACTGTTTATGGCTTCTTCAAAATCCAGTGGGGATAGGGTGACGTCTGATATATGATTTGATGTTGGTATCATATCCATGAAAAATTCATTTGGGTTATCGATCTTTAGTGCGTTTAATGGCTCGCTGAAGACAGAGTCGTATTGCTTCCTCAGTAGCTCGCTCATTTCTTTGTTGTCATCGGTGAAAGTTCCATCTTCCTTTCGCAGGGGCCCGATACTAGATGTGGTTTTTGATCTTGATTTTGCATAGGAGAAAAAATATTTCGGGTTTCTCTCTATTTCACTGATGGCCTTTTGCTCTCTTTCCCTCTCCTGCGTTTTGTATGATTCTTGTAGCTTGAGTTCAATTTTTCCTATTTCGCTACCTAACCTTCTTCGCCGTTCCTGAGATAGGGTGCGACTCTCAAGTTGTACCGCGATTCGTTTTCTTCGCCTATATAGGGAACGACGTTCTCGTTCCAATCTGCATCTCTTCCTCTTTTTTCTTAGGGGGATGCGGTTTGTACATATTTCTAGTGCTACTGAGCTTATTTTTTCCAGGCACTGGTTCAGGTTCGCATTTCCTAGCTGTTCTTCCCAGTTTATTTCTGTGAAGTCCTGGTTTATTTGCTCCCAGTTTATCTGTTTATTATTGAAGTTGAATTTGCTGAAATCTCCTCCACCGGGAATCTGGACTGGTTTTGAAGGTCTATTCCCCATGGTTGTCATAACTTCAATTAAGTTGTGATCTGAGTAACAGGTATTTGTAATCATTATGTTCCTGATCAATTCATCATTATTAGTGAAAATGAGGTCCAGCGTGTTCTCCTTCCTGGTTGGTTCTACTATTTGCTGGTTTAAGGCAAACCTGTCGCACATCCGTAGCAGGTCATTTGCATGTGCCTGTTCATTAAGGCTACTTCCTGGTATTCTTTCTGATATTACTGTATTAGCCAGGTGCTTCCATTTCAGGTGCCGTAGGTTGAAGTCCCCAAGCAGGATGATGTTCGGAGCTGGATTTGTGAGGTTTTCCAAGCAGTGTTCTACTTTCATTAGTTGGTCTTTAAACTGCTGAGGGTTTGCCTCCGGTGACTTATATACAAGGACAATAACTACATTTATAATCTCTATTTTGATTATCAGCACTTCCACCATATCATTTGAGGTGTTTAGCAGCTCAGTACAGATGAGTGTGTCTTTGATGTATAGGCTGACCCCACCCTGAAGCCGGTGTTTCCTATCACATCTGAAAAGATTGTACTCTGAGATCCATATTTCACCATCATGGTAGTCCTTTGTGTGGGTTTCTGTTAGGGCTGCAAACACTGCATTTGCCTCATGAAGGAGACCATCTATAAAGTGAACTTTGTTGGATTTGCGTGTTTTTATACCTTGAATGTTGGCAAATATAAATGATGTTATCGTGGTAGTGGAAGTGCTGGATGCCTTACTTGGTGTTAATATCTGAGGCTCTGGTAAGGGGCCACTGTGTTTGCGTCCAGGTGTGTTGTTTTCGAAGTGATTCGTCCAGTTTCGGTAGTGGGGCGAGTGTTGTGTGGTGTAGTACCTGTGTGTTTGTTGGTAATGTGTATTCCAGACTTGTGGGTATCTCCCTTCCCCTCTGTAATCCTGTGGTGGTTCCATCTGACTGTTCCTCTCTCTTATATTTTCTGCTCTGTTTCTGCCTTCCTCTAAAAAATTGCCAGTAGTGTCATACTGATTTTCCCGTCTATAACGTTGTGTACCTCTCACGTGGAATTCCGGACACTGAAGATTGTAGCATTTTTTGTCCCTAATTGAAAATTGACATAATTTGGGGTGGAAGTATCTACACCCTGTTCCAAAACGGCATGTACCCCTCGCCAACATGTTCCTGCATTTTCGAGGATGCAGAAAATGGCATTTTGTTCCTAATTTTCCATATTTGCATATTCCTTTAGCGTAGAATTTGCAAATGTGTTCCGGTTTTGCGTTTTTCAAGGTATTTATATCTGTGTCTGTCTTGTCTACCTCTTTATTGGAGCCATCTCCGCTTTTCGTCCCAATTCCTTCATTTATGCACTCTGTCTCACTGTTGCTCACATCGTTTATATTACCTGACTCTGCAATATTGCTGCTATTATGTACTACAATACCCTCTTCCTCCACATTACTGCTGCGGTTCTCTAAACTATCTGTTCCTGGGTTTTGGTCGTTAACCAATGTTGTCTTATCCCAGTCTGCATATATCACTGGTAGCTTGTCTGTGAATGGTAATCTCTGTGACTCGGGAATGTTTTTCATCAGTTTAGTTATGTTCTCTAACATTAATCTGTCATCTTTGCAGACCCAGTAAATTCCTTGCCTTTTTGTGCATCCTGGAGATACTTCTGTACAGCCCAGGTGAAATCTCATGTTACAGATGCAAA
>WNGS01100397.1:0-17744 GCA_020271785.1 Procambarus virginalis
AGTATAGTGACTTTTTCACGTTTTTTATTTAGTGTGATTTATGTATATAATTCGTTTTTTCAAATATTTCGATATACTTCATGTTTTCTCACGATATGATGATTTGGCCTTCAAATCTCAGAATTCGCATAATACAGCTTTTTTAAGCAAGTTTTCTAGCATATTGTTTTGTAATAAAAATCATCGAATTTAACAATATTTTGACGTTATCATCCCCTTTTCCTATATGTGATTTAAACAAATATCGTCGAATCAGGCAATATTTTCCCGTTTTTCCAGGTTTTTCTGAATTTTTATTTTATTTTTATTATTTCATTAAATATACGATAAAAATGATGCAAACATAATTGATTAGAATTTAACCTTAAATACTTCATTTTCAATCAACTATTTGTTTCCGTTAATATACTGAATATGATATTGAATAGGGGAGAAGTCCTGTTTTTATTGCATATTTCGACGTTTCAGCAGGATTAGAGCGGTTTTACGTGTACATCTTCCATCGGTAATATAACGGAAAATCAGGAATATTTAAGTTAATTCTAATGAAAACACGTTGATCTTTTTTATTTTTTGTATTGGATTTGTATTTTTGTATTGGATTTTTATCATTTGTATTGCAAACAACATTTTCATGTCTTTTCTAGAATCCAAATAATACGAAACCTCGCATTATGATTTGATGTTAAAATCCTCAAATTTGGTATATAGTGACTTTTTCACGTTTTCATGTAGTGTGATTTTAAGTAAATATATTCGTCTTTACCCATATTTCGATACTACTTCATGTTTTCTCACGATATGAGATTTGGCCTTCAAATCTCAGAAATTTCGCATAATATTTCATTTTTAAGCAAGTTTTCTTGCATTTTGTTTTGTACTAAAAGTCTCGAATTTAAATATTTTGACGTTTATCATCCCCTTTTCTTCTTATGTGATTAAACAAAATATCATCGAATATGGCATATTTTTCCGTTTTTCCACGTTTTTGTAATTTTCAGTTTATTGTTATTATAATTCATTAAATATACGATAAATGATGGAAACACATAATTGATTAAAATTAACCTTAAATACTTCATTGCAATGAACTATTTGTTTCTCGTTAAAATATGAGTTAGATATTGAAAAGGGGAGAAGTTCAGTTTTTATTGTATATATCGACGTTTCAGCCGGATTAGAGGTGGTTTTATGTGTGCATCTTCCATCGGTAATATAAACGGAAAATCAGGATCAAATTAGTTAATTCTAATGAAAACACATTGATTTTTATCTTTTGTATTGGAAACAACATTTTCATGTCTTTTCTAGAATCCAAATAATATGAAACCTCGCATTATGATTTGAAGTTAAATCCTCAAATTTGGCAATATAGTGACTTTTTTCACGATTTTTATGTAGTGTGATTTTACGTAAATATATTCGTTTTTACCCATACTTTGATATTTCTTCATGTTTTCTCACGCTATGTGATTTGGCCTTCAAATCTCAAAATTTCGCAAAATATTGCATTTTTAAGCAAGTATTCTTGCATTTTGTTTTGTACTAAAAACCATCGAATTTAGCTATATTTTGACGTTTATCATCCCCTTTTCCTTCATGTGATTAAACAAAATATCATCGAATTAGGCAATATTTTGGCGTTTTTCCATATTTTTGTGAATTTTTAGTTTATTTTTATTAATTCATTATATATACGATAAAAATGATGCAAACACATAATTGATTAGAAATTAACCATAAATACTTCATTTTCAATCAAATATTTGTTTCTCGTTAAAATACTTAGTAAGATTGTTAAAAGGGGAGAAGTTCTCTTTTTATTGCATATATCGACGTTTCAGCCGGGTGAGAGTGGTATTACGTGTATATCTTCCATCGGTAATATAAACGGAAAATCAGGAATATTTTAGTTAATTCTAATGAAAACAAATTGATTTTTATCATTTATATTGGAAACAACATTTTCATATGTCTTTTGTAGGATCTAAATAATACGAAACCATGCTTTATGATTGGAATTTAAAATCCTTAAATTTGGTAATATAGTGACTTTTTCACTTTTTTCATGTAGCGTGATTTTAGGTAAATATATTCCTTTTAAACAATATTTCGATAGTACTTCATGTTTTCTCACGATATGTGATTTGGCCTTGAAATCTCAGAATTTCGCATTATATTACATTTTTAAGCAAGTTTTCTTGTTATATTCAAATTCCGCGCCAGTTGGAACATAACCAATCACAGGCGAGTAGGCCTCTGACGTTATGCCAGATTCACAGTCACCAGTCATGCTTGCAGCAGGCCAGATCTCTCCATAGTCCCAGAGTAGGCGGACCTCGGCTGGCCAGATATAACCCTTGTTGCCTTGGCCAATAAATCTAAGAAGTTCTACAGTGCATATTACTCAACCCGAACAAGGCAACGAATACTGGTAGCAGCAGTGGGATCTAGAATTTTTTTCTGGAAACGAAAAATTCAAGTACCCAGCATCGCCTTGTGTCCACCACCAGCCGCCACCGCCTCCTCCATATAGCCGCCATCCTGCCACCCACGCACCAAATATTGTGCCAGACCGGGGTCCAGCCATCAACCACTACTCCAGGCCAACGTCTGTGCAGTAAGGGTCAATAATTTCCTGTTTGAACGCTAATTCATCAGTGAGAAGGGTAGATTCCCGCGCCAGTCATTTTTGAATCGCGCGCCACGTGGGAGCCTCCTGCACCACCTCCACCGCCACCCAAGCTGACAGTATCAAAGCTTTATGAGTGTCCAGCTACTGAAACCGTCGTCAGCCATCGTCGCAAGTATCAACTGATCATCGTATGTGCTGTATTGTTCCTTGAGAATATTTGGTGGGTTGCAATTGTGTCGCCACCTTGCTCACACGCCTCGCCACGGTGCCGCATCGACGCCTCGCCACGTTGCCACATCGACACCTCACCACCTCTCACCATCACCACCAGCTCCTTGCTACATCATCTGTGTGAACTTCTCCCTAGATAATTGTTTTTCTCCACCACCATTGGCGCAATATCGTCGTCTCAGAATTTATCTTCGTGCTCCAAACTTCGTGCTACTGTGGGGTCCCCCCAGCTTCGCGCAACTGCCGCTCGGAGCGCTGCTGTCGAACTAGATTGTAAACAGACCTCACATGTGCTCCTTCAGATCTTCACGACGTTCCTCCAATTTTGGCTACTGGTGATTCTCATGAACTGCAACCCTGAGATAAGTAACAGTTAGTTGAGAACAACGTGCCAAGTTCTAAAAAGTGACTTACATAATAATATCCATAATAACCTGTGAATTAACCATTCAGTGACTGGTTAAATATTGGAGCTGGTTCAGTACCCCATGCCCAAAGTTTTCTTGTGTGATTTCAACATTCCTGCTTCTCACAGTAATTGATTTGAATATTAAGTTTTCTACTAGAGTGTTATTGGTAAATTCAAATTCCAGAGAAGTAAGAAATAATTGTTTCTAGCAGTTTGTTTTGCATAATAGAAATTTGTTTTTGAGATTTCCATAGACAATAGAACATAGAAAAATTTTGATATTTCTCCAGACCTAACTTTGAAATTTATCCTTTAAGCATTTTATTTAAAACTTTTACCATAGCACGTTACCCATGTGCCTGTGTCCAATTTGTTTTTGCTAAACCCATTTTTCATACATTGCCTCTTGTTGTGTTGAATCTTTTTAATGAAATTTTGCAATTGCATTTTCCAGTTTTTATTCTAAATTACTGTGCTTAGTCTGGTTTAATTAAAATACATACATCTAATTCCAGTAATTTTTTTTAATGAAAGATTGCTAAATTTAGTTTACAATTCGCTTGTTCTTAATTATTTTCTTGCCTAGCCCAATTTAATAATTTTATTTCTGCCATTTTTTTTTTAATTTTGCCAAGTTGATGTTTTTTTTAGTGTTTTTTTTGTGTTTACTATTTCTGATGCCAGGTGCACTTAATTATAATCTGCGTTCAAATATTACTTCCACGGCTGTGACAATGCCTACCACTGTTGAAACCTCTTCAGACTCAACAGGAGCAGTTGCTCATCCCAATGGCCGGAGATCAGCTCAGGAAATGGCTATTCCTCTTTTTGCAGGGAATCGCACTTATTAGAGTCGTGGTTTAGTAAGGTTGAAGCGAAAACTTTTGCACGTTTTTCTAAGCCTACTGATGCCGAATACTTGGCAATTGCACGGTCAGCTGTAGACACAACCAAAGGTGATGCACGTTTCGTTGTTGACGAGAAAGCCATTGTTAGCCTCCAGTCTTGGCCTGAATTTAAAGATTTCTTTCGTCGTCGCTTTGTTAATAAAGGAGACCTTGACCCGTATAGGTTAGTCAGGAAAATTGCCAATGCCACCATGCAGCCTGGTGAATCGTTTAATGCGTTTACTAGCCGTCTCGATCAGTATCTTTATGCCTTAGTGTCTGCTATGAATAATTCGTTATATATATATATATATATATATATATATATATATATATATATATATATATATATATATATATATAACGAATTATTCATAGCAGACACTAAGGCATAAAGATACTGATCGAGACGGCTAGTAAACGCATTAAACGATTCACCAGGCTGCATGGTGGCATTGGCAATTTTATTATATATATATATATATATATATATATATATATATATATATATATATATATATATATATATATATATATATATATATATATATATATATATCTCACTAAGAACTCTTTGACCCGGCCAGGATATATATATATATATATATATATATATATATATATATATATATATATATATATATATATATATATATATATATATAACTTAAAACTCAACTCCCCAGAAGGATTCGAACCCAGACAGCCCAGAGAAATATGCACCATAGCGTACCTGGTTCCTTAACCACTCTTTAACCACTCCTTAACTCTAAACCACCACTTAACTTAATTGTGAATAGTGCTCTTGGCTGTCTGGGCTCGAAACCTTCAAGGGTGTGAGGTTTTCAATTGCATATTGGCTTGGGACCATACAAGCTTGTTCCCATCTATATATATATATATATATATAATCTATATATAAATATATATATATCTATATATATATATATATATATATATATATGGATATATAATATATATAGTATATATATAGAGATTATATATATATAGATATATATATATATGTAGATATATAATACATATAATATTAATATATATATATATATATATATATATATTATATATATATATATATATATATATATATATTTATATGTATTGTGACGGTAAAGTGTTGAGTGTTGATGTTTGGCAGTCCTCCAATGGCAGGTGTCAATGCCTGGTCACACTTACCAAAAAAAAGAGACTGCCTGCCTGTTTGTCTGTGGTAAGGTAAGGGAAGACACGCAAAACACAAAGTATAAACAATGAAACTTTAATTACTCTAGAAAACAAAGTTAAACAAAGACAATCCCTTTGCGATGCACAGTGCAAAACTAACAAGTGAAAAAGTATAACATAAAAATGATTAAGTGAATGGTTACTCTAACAATAACGCAAAGATAAAGTAATTAATATAAGTTGTATAATATAAGTGGTGCTGAGAATATAAGCGCAAGCTAAGAACCTCCACCTGATACACAATGTATATCAGTTAGGTGTTCACAGCTACGAGCACAATGATATTCTGAGGAAGGTCTGCTGGGGCGACCCAGACGTTGACTTGGGTAGATGGTGTGAGTGGTGCAGGGCAGGTGTGCTGCTGTCGATACCAGCCAATCCCGAGCAGGCAGGCAGAGAATGGGTAGTTAGCTCGTTGAAGGGTGGTGGTTGAGCTGGCTGGTGAGGAGTGTGTGGGGGGGTGAAGGGGTACTTTTGCTTCCTGGTCAAAACGTTTTGGCTACTGCTGGACGTATCTTTAATGTAGCATCTTGTACTTGTATAGTTGACGTAACTTGAGACAGGGAAGAGCAGGCTCAATCTCTCTTGAAAGAGATTATCGTCACAACTCTCCCCCGAAGCCTGCGGTTCCGGTGAAGTTACGTCTTCAGGAGGTAGAGTGGTAGGTGGAGCTGCCTCTACCTCATGAACTCTGGAGAGGGCGTCGGCTATGATGTTGTCAGACCCCTTGATGTAGCAATCTCCAGGCTGAAATTCTGCAGCTATCAAGCCCATCGTAGAAGTAGTCGGTTGTTGAGTTGGGCTTGCTGCAGGAAGTGAAGAGGGTTGTGGTCCGTGTAGATGGTAGTAGACTGAGTACTTTGCAGGTACGGTGCAAAATGTTGCAAGTTCAGGACGATGAGTAGTTCCCTCTCGATAGTGCTGTAGTTTCTTGTAGCTGTAGTAGCTAGCAGATAGAATCTTCTCGCCTCGTTGTTGCTTCAGGTCACCCCCGATGCCGGTACCACTGGCGTTGACATGGAGGATGAAAGGCTTCGTGATATCTGGCGAGGCAAGAATGGGATTAGACCATTGTAAAGGAGCACTATTATTGTCCTGAAAATAATTATGAATATCAGTTAGGATTTCCGAGTTGGAAAGCGCTGACTCAGTGTCAGTGCTTTCGGGAGGAGAAGCAGGGAAGGTCTCACTGTGGAGGTATGGACCTTTAAAGGTAGAGTAGTTTAGCAACACAGTGGGAGGAGTACCATTATATAGCTTCAGGAGGTTGACGTGGCACAACTGGGTCTTCCGCCGCCTATCTGGAGTCTCTAGAACGTAGTTGTGGTTGTTTCTGCACTCCTTGATGCGGTAGGGTCCTGAAAACCTGTTTTGCAAAGGAGAACCTGGGATAGGAAAGTAAGCAAGCACGAAGTCTCCCTGTTTAAATTTCCTTACTTTGCTGTGCTGGTCGTAATGAGTCTTCATCCTCTCTTGGGCTTTCAATAGATTGTCCTTGGCAAAGGAATGCACCCTCTCGAGAATGTGTTGTAGGTTTTGAAGAAACTGGGGCACATTCTGATGCTCACTGAAGGTGGCATCATGTAGAGAGTCTTTGAAAGCCTTGAGAGGAGTACGGCACTTACGTCCGTAGAGCATCTCATAAGGAGATACTCCTAGAGACTCATTGGGAAGGCTTCTGAAAATACACATTATGAGATCAAGTTGTTTATCCCAATCCTTAGAGGTCTCATTGCAAAACTTTTTTAGGAGTGCTTTAATAGTCTGATGACTACGCTCAAGAGAACCCTGTGAAGCAGGATGATAGGGGCTGGACAGTACCGGTGTGATGTTGAACTCTTCCAGTGTCCGTTAGAAGAGATCACTGGTGAAGTTGGTGCCACAGTCACTCTGAACCTCCCTTGGAAATCCATACTGGGTGAAGATCTTCAATAAGTTTTTCACCACAGTAGCAGCCGTAATGTTCTTTACTGGAACTGCTATGGGGAATCTGGTGGTAGGACACAGGATGGTTAGTATATAGGCGTTGCCGGAACTGGTCCGAGGTAAAGGACCAACACAGTCTATAATAAGTCTGTGGAAAGGTTCTGCAGGCACCTGGATGGGTGTCAGTGGTGCTCTGGGGATAGAGACGTTCGGTTTACCTGCCATCTGACATGTATGACACTTTTTAACGTATTGCTTGACGTTATTAACCATACCTGGCCAGTAGTAGTCTTGTCGAATTCCGTGGTAAGTTTTGTTAAAACCGTAGTGTGAAAGTGTTCCGTGGGCCAGGTGTAGAATAGTGGGCCGCAGGCTGGTAGGAATCACTAGTTGTTCGACGTTGGCCCAATCGTCCTCCTCCTTCAGTTTACTGGGTCTGTATCTGCGGTAGAGCAACTCGTTCTCTAGGAAGAACCCAGGGATACTGTCAGGTTGAGTCTCAGCCTGGAAGAATAATGGTGTCAAGGTAAGATCTTCCCTCTGTAACTTACGGAACTCCAACGTGGTCAGATTCGGGGGTAGTTTCAGAGGGTCTTGAGGGACAGCGGTAGCAGTAGAGTCAGCTGGTTGCGGTCGTGCAGCTTGTGCACGGGTGGTCACCAAAACCGGAGGAGAAACTTCATCACTCTCTTGAACCTTTGCTGGAACATACTCAAAGATCGGATTATCCATTACAGAGGTACACACCTGGGGTTTGTCCATGACGATCAGGTTGGTCGGTTGCAGGTCTTCTGCCAAGTCGTTGCCCAGGAGAAGTTGCACTCCAGGCATGGGAAAAGGCTTTTCCCTGATGGCGACTTGGACTTCACCGGTCACGAAGGGACAATCCAGGTGGACTCTGGCAAGTGGATAAGGAGTGGTAGCAGTGAGGTCAGTGATGAAGACGGTTTCCCCGGTGTAGGCGATATTGGGCACAGCCGATTTCAGGATTATTGATTGAAGAGCCGCTGTGTCCCTCAAGATCTTCAGTTTGAAACGTCCCTCCGAATCTGAACCGTTGGTAGGACAGTTCCAGGATACAGGTGTTTACTGAAGAGAGAAAGATCATTAACATGAACACCAACATTCATCACAGGCTTACCGGACTTAGGAGGAGTCTGTTTGGGTTTAGTAGATTCAGTTGTACCTTTGTATTGAGACTTACCACATTCATCTATGGTATGTCCATAGAGTCTACAATACTTACAGTACAATTGCGAGCTAGCTTGGTCTGCACTCACTTTCTCGTAACTGTACCAAGACTTCTTACTGGTAGATGGTTCTGGTGTCAGCCGGTGGATGAGGCTGTAGGTGTCAGCCGACTTCGCACATTTTATGAAGTCGGTCTCTTCTTTATCTGCTAAATATAAACGGACAGGAGGAGGTACACGCCTCAAGAATTCTTCAACTAGCATGATGTTGACGAGTTCTGCAAAGGTAGACATGTGCTGCTTCCAGCCATTTCAAATAATATCTCCGTTTGGTATTGGCAAATTCTAGAAAGGTGGTGGTACTTGCCTTAAGGTGATCACGGAATTTTCGTCGGTACCTTTCGGTGGAGAGAAGGTAGGCGTCCAACACTGCTTGCTTCGGGGTCTGGTAGTCATTCTCAGACGCCAAAGTACTGAGAGTGACTGCAGCTCTACCTGTGAGATGTACTCTGAGAAGGGTAGCCCATTGGTCGGCAGGCCAGCTAAGTTGATTAGCTAGGGTCTCAAAGGTGGTAAAGAATACGTCAATCTCTGACTCTACGAACGGTGGCATTAACTTACTTGCATGGGAGACATTGAAACTTACAGGAAGATTAGCTGTAGCTTGTTGGCGTTGAGTGTGGTGTGTAGTTTCCACCGTGAGTTCTTGTCGACGATATTCGAGTGTACTATCAGCTAGCCATTTACTGTGCTCACGTTGTAACTCCAGATCACGTTGTTTGAGTGCCATCTCTTGTTCCTGTCGTTCCTTGAGGATGAGGGCCTCTCTCTCCTTGAGGGCGGCCTCACGTTCCTTGAGGTGGATCTCTCTTTCCTGTTCTTCCTTTCTAATGGCGGCCTCACGTTCCTTGAGGTGGATCTCTCTTTCCTGTTCTTCCTTTCTAATGGCGGCCTCACGCTCCCTGATTGCACCTGCTTCTTTTTGTTGCTCCCGCTCGATCTTGGCAAGTTCGAGCTTGAGTTTCATTGCTGCCAGACCATGTTTATCTGAAATAGTGTAATGTTCGTGAGTGTCAGAGTCTATTACCCCTTCATCTAAAAAGTGATCTAAGAGAATGTTGTGTATCTCATTCTTGTTGGCTCCAGAGGGAACATCTAGTTGATACTCATGTGCAAGAGCTTTTAATTCGGTCCTCTTGGCACAACTTAAGTTCCCTATTTCACCTGCTGGATCTGCACGGAAAGCTTGGAAACGAAATATAGTTAAATTAGCAAATAAAAGTACAACGAATATACTGTTGTGATATGGTGAATGTCAGAAACAGGACAACGTGGCAACTGGTACCTATCCTGTGGAATCTTTAACAATTAAAGTTAATTCAAGATGGTAAATGATTAATAAATCAAGATCGCAGGAAATCTTGTACCCGGTACTCACTGTAGGAGAATAAGGGCAAGAAAATCCTACTAATTAAGTGAAACTGAGTTTCTAAAACAAATGAAACATTTAATTGCTCCAAAAGTGAATTAGGTAGTTCAAGAATGTAGGCATACCTTGCTGAGTCTATAGGACATAAGCAAGTTTTTCCCACTAAAATGAAATATGATACTTACAGAATTAGCGAACTTTGTGCTCTGAAAAAAAGAAAGCTAATTCCCTACCTAAGTAAATATCATTTCTGACCGACGTGTAGGGGTGCGAGTGTCAACTGGTGACGAGAGCTATTGCTGAGGTCCCAACTCAGCGATAAAGTCCGTGCTTAGAGGAACTATAGCCCTCTTTGTCCTCCTTCAGTCGGATTAGAGAAATTAGGTGCTATTGACCCGGAGACAAACCAAAGTACCAAGGTACCAATATGATGATCTGCCGAAAATATGAGAAATATCCTAGGGACAAACGGTGATAAACACGAGTAATAACACGGAGGGAGAGATGACCAAGTAAGAGAATGACTGAGGCCTACAGTCACCACGTAATCCAAAGTTGTCTCACACTCACCATATGCTACTCTCAGAATGCACAATACACACAGCACCATATGAATAATAAAATTGAATATTAAAAATAGTGAAAAGCAACTTTATCAAAGCCAAGTATGCTTACCACAAATTTACATTCTGGTACCAGTACCTGAGTGAAGCTCCTAGGACAGGCCCCCATGTATGTGATGGTAAAGCGTTGGAGTGTTGATGTTCGGCAGTCCTCCATTAGCAGGTGTCAATGCCTGGTCACACTTACAAAAAAAAGAGGCTGCTTGCCTGTTTGTCTGTGGTAAGGTAAGGGAAGACACGCAAAACACAAATTATAAACAATGAAACTTTAATTACTCTAGAAAACAAAGTTAAACAAAGACAATCCCTTGGCGATGCACAGTGCAAAAATAACAAGTGAAAAAGTATAACATAAAAATGATTAAGTGAATGGTTACTCTAACAATAATGCAAAGATAAAGTATTTAATATAAGTGGTATAATATAAGTGGTGCTGAGAATATAAGTGCAAGCTACGAACCTCCACCTGATACACAATGTATATCAGTTAGGTGTTCACAGCTACGAGCACAATGATATTCTGAGGAAGGTCTGCTGGGGCGACCCAGACGTTGACTTGGGTAGATGGTGTGAGTGGTGCAGGGCAGGTGTACTGCTGTCGATACCAGCCAATCCCGAGCAGGCAGGCAGAGAATGGGTAGTTAGCTCGTTGAAGGGTGGCGGTTGAGCTGGCTGGTGAGGAGTGTGTGTGGGGGGGGGGGGGTGAAGGGGTACGTTTTGCTTCCTGGTCAAAACGTTTTGTGCTATTGCTGGACGTATCTTTAATATAGCATCTTGTACTTGTATAGTTGACGTAACTTGAGATAGGGAAGAGCAGGCTCAATCTCTCTTGAAAGAGATTATCGTCCCTTATATATATATATATATATATATATATATATATATATATATATATTGTGAAGATAATCTCTTCCAGGAAATTGAGCCTGCTCTTTCCTTCAATCGTCACGTTCAAAGCTACATTTAAGATACGTTCTACAGTAGCAAAAACGTATATCAAGACAGCCACACGCACCTGCATCCCCTCCCCCCTCACACTCCTCACCGCCTGTTCGCCGACTGCACTTCAATAAGCCAACTACCAGGTGTCGGGCGTCTCGTATTCTCAGGGGCAATAGCACCTAATTTCTGCAAACCGACTCTAGGAGGATAAAGAGGGCCATAGTTCCTCTAGCACGGACTTTTATTGACGAGTTGGGACCTCGCCAATAGTTCTCGTCACCAGTTGACACTCGCACCCCTACTCGTCGATCAGAAAGATGATACTTACTTAGGTAGGGAATTAGCTTTCTTTCTTATTTGCAGAGCACAAAGTTCGCTAATTCTGTAAGTATCATATTTAATTTCAGTGGGAAAAACTTGCTTATGTTCTATAGTGACTCGGCAAGGTATGCCTACATTCTTGGACTACCTAATTTACTTTTGAAACCATTAAGTGTTTCATTTGTTTTCGAAACTCAGTTTCAACTAATTAGTAGGATTTTCTTGCCCTTATCCTCCCACAGTGAGTACCAGGTACAAGATTTCCTGCGACCTTAATCATTTACCATCTTGAATTAACTTTAATTTTTAACAATTTCACAGGATAGGTACCAGTTGCCACGTTTTCCTGTTTCTGACATTCACCATATCACCACAGTATATTCGTGTCACATTTATTTGCTATTTTCACCATGTTTCGTATGCAAGCTTTCCAGTCAGATCCAGAAGGTGAAATAGGGAACTTACGTCATGCTAAGAGGGTCGACTTGTTAACTCTTGCACATGAGTATCGCCTAGAAGTTCCCCATGGAGCCAACAATTATGAAATACATAATATATTCTTGGATCACTTTGTGGAAGAAGGGATTATAGACTCTGATACTCACGAACAATACACTATTTCACATAAGCATGATTTGACAGCAATGAAGCTCAAACTAGAACTTGCTAAGAACGAGCGGGAGCAACAAAAGGAAGCAGCTGCAATCAGGGAGCGTGAAGCTGCCATCAGAAAGGAAGAACAAGAAAGAGAGCTCCAGCTCAAGAAAGAAGAGGCCGCATTGCTTAAGGAACAACAAGAAAGAGAGGCCCTCCTACTTCAAGGACAGCAAGAACGTGAGTTGGCCCTATTCAGAGAGCGTGAAAGAGTACAACTTGAAACAAGACGACGACAACTAGAGATGCAACGCGAGCATGAAAAACAGCAAGCGGATCTGGCTCTAGAATGTCGTGACAGAGAACTCACGTTGGACACTACACATCAAGCTCAACGCCAGCAAGCTGCAGCTAGTCTTCCTCCAAGTTTCAATGTCTCCCATGCAAGTAAGTTAATGCCACCGTTCGTAGAAACGGAGGTTGATGTTTTTTTTTACAACTTTTGAGACCCTTGCTAATCAACTTAGTTGGCCTAACGACCAATGGGCTACCCTTCTCCGAGTACATCTTACAGGTAGAGCAGCAGTCACACTCAGCACTTTGGCGTCTGAGAATGACTACCAAACCCTGAAGCAAGCCGTGTTAAACGCCTACCTTCTCTCCACCGAAAGCTACCGACGAAAATTCCGTGACTACATAAAGGCAAGTACCACCACCTTCTTAGAAATTGCCAACACCAAACGGAGATATTTTATGAAATGGCTGGAGGCAGCACATGTCTACTTTTCCAGAACTCGTCAACCTCATGCTGGTTGAAGAATTCTTGAGGCGTGTACCTCCTCCTGTCCGTTTATACTTAGCAGATCAGGAAGAGAGCGACTTAGTCAAATGTGCGAAGTCGGCTGACACTTACAGCCTCATCCACCGGCTGACACCAGAACCACCTACCAGTAAGAAGTCTTGGTACAGTTACGAGAAAGTGAGCCCCGATCAAGGTACCTCTCAACTGTACTGTAAGTATTGTAAACTCTATGGACATACCATAGAAAAATGTGGTAAGTTTCAATAAAGGTACACTGAATCCACCAAACCCAAACAGACTCCTCCTAAGTCCGGTAAGCCTGTAATGAATGTTGGTGTTCATGTTAATGATCTTTCTCTCTTCAGTAAACATCTGTATCCAGGAACTATCACTACCAACGGTTCAGATTCTGAGGGACGTTTTGGACTTAAGATCTTGAGGGACACAGCGGCTCTTCAATCGATCGTCTTGAAAT
Organism: Procambarus virginalis; assembly: GCA_020271785.1. NCBI lineage: Eukaryota > Metazoa > Arthropoda > Malacostraca > Decapoda > Cambaridae > Procambarus > Procambarus virginalis. The sequence goes on from WNGS01100397.1 coordinate 13,707, forward strand.
CAGCTGTGCCCAACGTCGCCTACACAGGAGAGACTGTATTCATCACTGACCTTACTGCTACTACTCCTTATCCTCTCGCCAGAGTCCACCTGGATTGTCCCTTCGTGACCGGTGAAGTCCAAGTCGCCGTCAGGGAAAAGCCTTTTCCCATGCCTGGAGTGCAACTTCTCCTGGGCAACGACTTGGCAGAAGACCTGCAACCGACCAACCTGATCGTCAAGGACAAACCCCAGGTGGGTAACTCTGTGTTGGATAATCCGATTTTTAAGCATGTTCCAGCAAAGGTTCAAGAGAGTGATGAAGTTTCTCCTCCTGTTATGGTGACCACCCGTGCTCAAGCTGCACGACCACAGCCAGCTGACTCTACTGCTACCGCTGTCCCTCAAGACCCTTCGAAACTACCCCCTAATCTGACCGCTTTGGAGTTCCGTAAGTTACAGAGGGAAGATCTTACCTTGACACCATTATTCTTTCAGGCTGAGACTCAATCCGACAGTATTCCTGGGTTCTTCTTGGAGAACGAATTACTCTATCGCAGATACAGACCCAGTAAACTGAAGGAGGAGGACGATTGGGCAAACGTTGAACAACTAGTGATTCCTACCAGCCTGCGGCCCACGATTCTACACCTGGCCCACGGAGCACTATCACACTACGGGTTTAACAAGACTTACCATGGGATTCGACAAGACTACTACTGGCCAGGTATGGTTAATGATGTCAAGCAACATGTAAACAATGCCACGTGTGTCAGATGGCAGGTAAACCGAATGTTTCTATCCCCAGAGCACCACTGACACCCATCCAGGTGCCTGAGGAACCTTTCCACAGACTTATTATTGACTGTGTTGGTCCTTTCCTCGGACCAGTTCCGGCAACGCCTATATCTTAACCATCCTGTGTCCTACCACCAGATTCCCGATAGCAGTTCCAGTGAAAAACATTACGGCTGCTACAGTGGTGAAGAATTTATTAAAGATCTTCACCCAGTATGGATTTCCGAGGGAGATTCAGAGCGACTGTGGCACCAACTTCACCAGTGATCTCTTCAAACGGACTCTGGAGGAGTTCAACATCAAACAGGTACTGTCCAGCCCCTATCATCCTGCTTCACAGGGTTCTCTTGAACGTAGTCATCAGACTATCAAGGCACTCTTAAAAAAGTTTTGTAATGAGACCTCAAAGGATTGGGATAGGCAACTTGATCTCATCATGTGTATTTTCAGAAGTCTTCCCAACGAGTCACTAGGAGTATCTCCTTATGAGATGCTCTACGGACGTAAGTGCCGTACACCTCTCAAGGCTTTCAAGGATTCTCTACGTGATGCCACCTTCAGTGAGCATCAGAATGTGCCCCAGTTTCTTCAAAACCTCCGACACATTCTAGAGAGGGTCCATTCCTTTGCCAGAAACAACCTACTGAAAGCCCAAGAGAGGATGAAGACTCGTTACGACCAGCACTGCCAAGTAAGGAAGTTTAAACCGGGAGACTTAGTACTCGCCTATTTCCCTATCCCAGGTTCTCCTTTGCAAAACAGGTTTTCAGGACCCTACCGTGTTAAGGAGTGCCGGAATAACTACAACTACGTTCTCGAGACCCCCGATAGGCGGCGGAAGACCCAGCTGTGCCACATCAACTTACTAAAGCTCTATCATGGTACTCCTCCCACTGTGCTACTAAACTTCTCCACCTTTACAGGTCCATACAGCCACAGTGAGACCTTCCCTGCTTCTCCTTCCGAAAGCACTGACACTGAGACAGCGCTTTCCAATTCGGAAATCCTTACTGACATCCATAATTACTTTCAGGACAATAATTGTGCTCCTTTACCTTGTTCTAATACTACTCTCGCCTCGCCAGATATCACCAAGTCTCTCATCCTCCATATCGACGCCAGTGGTACCGGCATCGGGGGTGACTTGGTACAACAAGGCGAAAGGTAGCACTTTGCACCATACCTGCAAAGTACTCGGTCCACTACCATCTACACGGACCACAACCCTCTTCACTTCCTGCAGCCAGCCCAACTCAACCATCGACTACTTCTACAATGGGCTTGCTAGCTGCAACATTTCAGCCTGGAGATTGCTACACCCAGAGTCTGACTACATCATATCAGACGCCCTCTCCAGCATCACTGAGGTAGAGCCTGCTCCACCTACCACTCTACCTCCCGAGAACGTGACTTCACCGGAACCGCAGGCTTCGGGGGAGAGTTGTGACGATAATCTCTTCCAAGAGATTGAGCCTGCTCTTTCCTTCAATCGTCACATTCAAAGCTACATTCAAGATACGTTCTACAGTAGCAAAAACGTATATCAAGACAGCCACACACACCTGCACCCCCCCCCCCTCACACTCCTCACCGCCTGTTCGCCGACTGCACTTCAATTAGCCAACTACCAGGTGTCGGCCTGCCCGTATTCTCATTGGCTGCTCGAGATCTCACCACTCCAGCTCTCCACCACTCACGCACGTCGTCAAGTCAACGTCGGAGTCAGCGAGCTGTACCACCTCAGAATATATCTTGTGCTCTAACTGAGAACATCTAGTTGATTCACTTGTGTGATCAAATAGCGGTTTTTAGCTTGCGCATATATTCCCAGCACCATTTATATATTGTCCATTTATATATTTCATATTGTCCTGTGTTAACGTAAGCCAGTATTCATTTTTATGTTACGTTTATTTTCACTTGTTAAAACTTGCACTTTGCTCAGCCAAGGAATTATCTTTATTTAACTTTGTTTTCTAGAGTAATTAAATTTCATTGTTCATAGTTTGTGTTTTGTGTGTCTTACCTTACCTTACCACAGACTATCAGGCAAGCAGTCTCTTTTTTTTTTGTATATGTGGCCGGGCATTGACATCTGCCATTGGAAGACTGCCGAACACCATACTCCAACACTTTACCGTCACAAATATATATATATATATATATAATATATATATATAATATATATATATATATATATATATATATATATATATATATATATATATATATATATATATATAGGAAGGGAGTACCACCTCTGGCTGGAAGAAGGGGGACCCATTGCCTCGAAGGAAACCACGCATAACACTTAGAGGGAATGTTTGGATCCCCTCCAATACAGTTTCTGTGTGCTTTTCTCCTACCACCCCTTCCTTTTTTTGTGCTTTATTATGTATTTGATGGTTACAAGATATACATAGGTGATACAAAAATGAATACAAAAGGTGCTTAAATGTTATGGATCTCTTGAAAAACACGACAATGGGAAACATTGATGAATGTCACAGACAGGTTCGATCATTGTTACAAGTCAAACACTTCTCGAATTCCTCTGAAGTTGGACTAGTGCCCAAGACGCAACAGGAATTTCCTCTCTGGATCGCAACACTGAGGCGCTGGAACAAGAAACTTTTTGCTCTCTGGTCTTTTGTAGCGCTGATCAATTTGTCCCCCAATTCCTTTAGGAACTTCAATGCACATTTTCCCCATGAACCAAGGGTCTCCGAGCCGATCGGAACAAATCTGTAGCAGTGTGCCAGACCTCTGTATTTAATAATTTTCTGCGATTCCCTGAAAGAAGCAGCACCACCGCTTTCACGTGTGCTGTAGTGGAGGTAGGTACTGGCCAGTGTGGAAGCGCACGTGTAGACCCACTCCACTTGCTTACCATCCTTCCAAGGAAGCAAGGTGACCCCATCTGGGCGCTTCTGAGGGTCGTTAGGTCTGGATAAGTGTGGTTCTCTTTGTGCCGGGCAGCGGGCTGTGGCGAGGCTCCTTTTGATGATGTCGTTGACTTCTTCATGTGTTGCAATCTTACCCTGTGATTTACGACATACCAGTCCATGACGACCATATTGGTCTGCCATCGCAGTTCCGCAGAATCACCTATGTTTGGTGAGGATGGGGGCGGCAAGGCAAAGAGCAACTCCAATGCGGAGAGCGACATGACTGAGGCGAGTTCCCAGGGCTGCATTGGGCACAGCAAATAAAAATCCCCGGCGTGGGTTGCTGTTACCGCTAGGAGGCGGGCTTTGTTTTC
>WNGS01100408.1:0-10100 GCA_020271785.1 Procambarus virginalis
ATCAACAACAGTAAGACAGACCGTCATCATCAAACAGTAAGACAGACCGTCATCAACAACAGTAAGACAGACCGTCATCATCAACAACAGTAAGACAGACCGTCATCATCAACAACAGTAAGACAGACCGTCATCATCACAACAACAGTAAGACAGACCGTCAATCAACAACAGTAAGACAGACCGTCATCAACAACAGTAAGACAGACCGTCATCATCAACAACAGTAAGACAGACCGTCATCATCAACAACAGTAAGACAGACCGTCATTATCAACAACAGTAAGACAGACCGTCATCATCATCAACAGTAAGACAGACCGTCATCAACAACAGTAAGACAGACCGTCATCATCAACAGTAAACCAGACCGTCAACATCACAACAGTAAGACAGACCGTCATCATCAACAACAGTAAGACAGACCATCATCAACAACAGTAAAAGACCGTCATCATCAACAACAGAAGAAGACCGTCATCATCATCAAACAGTAAGACAGACCGTCATCAACAACAACAGTAAGACAGACCGTCATCATCAACAACAGTAAGACAGACCGTCATCATCAACAACAGTAAGACAGACCGTCATCATCAACAACAGTAAGACAGACCGTCATCATCATCAACAACAGTAAGAAAACCGTCATCAACAACAGTAAGACAGACCATCATCAACAACAACAGTAAGGCAGACCGTCATCACAACAACAGTAAGACAGACCGTCATCAACAACAGTAAGACAGACCGTCATCATCAATAACAACAGTAAGACAGTCATCATCAACAACAACAGTAAGACAGACCGTCATCAACAACAACAGTAAGACAGACCGTCATCATCAACAACAGTAAGAAAGACCGTCATCAACAACAGTAAGACAGACCGTCATCAACAACAACAGTAAGAGAGACCCGTCATCATCAACAAAACAGTAAGACAGACCGTCATCAACAACAACAGTAAGACAGACCGTCATCAACAACAACAGTAAGACAGACCGTCATCATCATCAACAACAACAGTAAGACAGACCGTCATCAACAACAACAGTAAGACAGACCGTCATCATCAACAACAGTAAGACAGACCGTCATCAACAACACAGTACGACAGACCGTCATCATCATCAACAACAGTAAGACAGACCGTCATCATCATCAACAACAGTAAGACAGACCGTCATCAACAACAGTAAGACAGACTCATCAACAACAACAGTAAGACAGACCGTCATCAACAACAACAGTAAGACAGACCGTCATCATCAACAACAGTAAGACAGACCGTCATCATCAACAAACAGTAAGACAGACCGTCATCATCATCAACAACAGTAAGACAGACCGTCATCATCAACAACAACAGTAAGACAGACCGTCATCATCATCACACAACAGTAAGACAGACCGTCATCAACATCAACAGTAAGACAGACCGTCATCAACAACAACAGTAAGACAGACCGTCATCATCAACAACAGTAAGACAGACCGTCATCATCAACAACAACAGTAAGACAGACCGTCATCATCAACAACAACAGTAAGACAGACCGTCATCATCAACAGTAAGACAGACCGTCATCATCAACAACAGTAAGACAGACCGTCATCAACAACAGTAAGACAGACCGTCATCATCAACAACAGTAAGACAGACCGTCATCATCATCAACAACAGTAAGACAGACCGTCATCATCATCAACAACAGTAAGACAGACCGTCATCATCATCAACAACAGTAAGACAGACCGTCATCATCATCAACAACAGTAAGACAGACCGTCATCATCAACAACAGTAAGACAGACCGTCATCATCACAACAGTAAGACAGACCGTCATCATCAACAACAACAGTAAGACAGACCGTCATCATCATCACAACAGTAAGACAGACCGTCATCATCAACAACAGTAAGACAGACCGTCATCATCATCAACAACAGTAAGACAGACCGTCATCATCAACAACAGTAAGACAGCCGTCATCAACAACAACAGTAAGACAGACCGTCATCATCAACAACAGTAAGACAGACCGTCATCATCAACAACAGTAAGACAGACCGTCATCAACAACAGTAAGACAGACCGTCATCATCATCACAACAGTAAGACAGACCGTCATCACAACAACAGTAAGACAGACCGTCATCATCAACAACAGTAAGACAGACCGTCATCATCAACAACAGTAAGACAGACCGTCATCATCATCAACAGTAAGACAGACCGTCATCAACAAAGACAGACCGTCATCATCAACAGTAAGACAGACCGTCATCATAACAACAGTAAGACAGACCGTCATCATCAACAACAGTAAGACAGACCGTCATCATCAACAACAGTAAGACAGACCGTCATCATCAACAACAGTAAGACAGACCGTCATCATCAACAACAGTAAGACAGACCGTCATCATCATCAACAACAGTAAGACAGACCGTCATCAACAACAACAGTAAGACAGACCGTCATCATCATCACAACAGTAAGACAGACCGTCATCAACAACAGTAAGACAGACTATCATCAACAACAGTAAGACAGACCGTCATCAACAACAACAGTAAGACAGACCGTCATCATCAACAACAAAGACAGACCGTCATCATCATCAACAACAGTAAGACAGACCGTCATCATCATCAACAACAGTAAGACAGACCGTCATCATCAACAACAACAGTAAGACAGACCGTCATCATCATCAACAACAGTAAGACAGACCGTCATCAACAACAACAGTAAGACAGACCGTCATCAACAACAACAGTAAGACAGACCGTCATCATCAACAACAGTAAGACAGACCGTCATCATCAACAACAACAGTAAGACAGACCGTCATCATCAACAACAACAGTAAGACAGACCGTCATCATCAACAGTAAGACAGACCGTCATCATCAACAACAGTAAGACAGACCGTCATCAACAACAGTAAGACAGACCGTCATCATCAACAACAGTAAGACAGACCGTCATCATCAACAACAGTAAGACAGACCGTCATCATCAACAACAGTAAGACAGACCGTCATCATCAACAACAGTAAGACAGACCGTCATCAATCAACAACAGTAAGACAGACCGTCATCATCAACAACAGTAAGACAGACCGTCATCATCAACAACAGTAAGACAGACCGTCATCATCAACAACAACAGTAAGACAGACCGTCATCATCATCAACAACAGTAAGACAGACCGTCATCATCAACAACAGTAAGACAGACCGTCATCATCACAACAACAGTAAGACAGACCGTCATCATCAACAACAGTAAGACAGACCGTCATCAACAACAACAGTAAGACAGACCGTCATCAACAACAACAGTAAGACAGACCGTCATCATCAACAACAGTAAGACAGACCGTCATCATCAACAACAGTAAGACAGACCGTCATCATCAACAACAGTAAGACAGACCGTCATCAACAACAACAGTAAGACAGACCGTCATCATCAACAACAGTAAGACAGACCGTCATCAACAACAGTAAGACAGACCGTCATCATCAACAACAGTAAGACAGACCGTCATCAACAACAGTAAGACAGACCGTCATCATCAACAGTAAGACAGACCGTCATCATAACAACAGTAAGACAGACCGTCATCATCAACAACAGTAAGACAGACCGTCATCATCAACAACAGTAAGACAGACCGTCATCAACAACAACAGTAAGACAGACCGTCATCATCAACAACAGTAAGACCGTCATCAACAACAGTAAGACAGTCATCACAACAACAGTAAGACAGACCGTCATCATCAACAACAACAGTAAGACAGACCGTCATCAACAACAACAGTAAGACAGACCGTCATCATCAACAACAGTAAGACAGACCGTCATCAACAACAGTAAGACAGACCGTCATCATCATCAACAACAGTAAGACAGACCGTCATCAACAACAACAGTAAGACAGACCGTCATCATCAACAACAGTAAGACAGACCGTCATCAACAACAACAGTAAGACAGACCGTCATCATCATCAACAACAGTAAGACAGACCGTCATCATCATCACAACAGTAAGACAGACCGTCATCAACAACAGTAAGACAGACCATCATCAACAACAGTAAGACAGACCGTCATCATCAACAACAGTAAGACAGACCGTCATCATCAACAACAACAGTAAGACAGACCGTCATCATCAACAACAGTAAGACAGACCGTCATCATCAACAACAGTAAGACAGACCGTCATCATCAACAACAGTAAGACAGACCGTCATCATCAACAACAGTAAGACAGACCGTCATCAACAACAACAGTAAGACAGACCGTCATCATCAACAACAGTAAGACAGACCGTCATCATCAACAACAGTAAGACAGACCGTCATCATCAACAACAGTAAGACAGACCGTCATCATCAACAACAGTAAGACAGACCGTCATCATCATCACAACAGTAAGACAGACCGTCATCATCAACAACAACAGTAAGACAGACCGTCATCATCAACAACAGTAAGACAGACCGTCATCATCAACAACAACAGTAAGACAGACCGTCATCATCATCAACAACAGTAAGACAGACCGTCATCAACAACAACAGTAAGACAGACCGTCATCAACAACAACAGTAAGACAGACCGTCATCATCAACAGTAAGACAGACCGTCATCATCAACAACAACAGTAAGACAGACCGTCATCATCAACAACAACAGTAAGACAGACCGTCATCATCAACAGTAAGACAGACCGTCATCATCAACAACAGTAAGACAGACCGTCATCAACAACAGTAAGACAGACCGTCATCATCAACAACAGTAAGACAGACCGTCATCATCAACAACAGTAAGACAGACCGTCATCATCAACAACAGTAAGACAGACCGTCATCATCAACAACAGTAAGACAGACCGTCATCATCAACAACAGTAAGACAGACCGTCATCATCAACAACAGTAAGACAGACCGTCATCATCAACAACAGTAAGACAGACCGTCATCATCACAACAACAGTAAGACAGACCGTCATCATCATCAACAACAGTAAGACAGACCGTCATCATCATCAACAGTAAGACAGACCGTCATCATCATCAACAACAGTAAGACAGACCGTCATCAACAACAGTAAGACAGACCGTCATCAACAACAGTAAGACAGACCGTCATCATCAACAACAGTAAGACAGACCGTCATCATCAACAACAGTAAGACAGACCGTCATCATCAACAACAGTAAGACAGACCGTCATCATCAACAACAGTAAGACAGACCGTCATCATCAACAACAGTAAGACAGACCGTCATCATCAACAACAGTAAGACAGACCGTCATCATCAACAACAACAGTAAGACAGACCGTCATCAACAACAACAGTAAGACAGACCGTCATCATCAACAACAGTAAGACAGACCGTCATCATCAACAACAACAGTAAGACAGACCGTCATCATCACAACAACAGTAAGACAGACCGTCATCAACAACAACAGTAAGACAGACCGTCATCATCAACAACAGTAAGACAGACCGTCATCAACAAACAGTAAGACAGACCGTCATCAACAACAACAGTAAGACAGACCGTCATCATCAACAACAACAGTAAGACAGACCGTCATCAACAACAACAGTAAGACAGACCGTCATCATCAACAACAGTAAGACAGACCGTCATCAACAACAGTAAGACAGACCGTCATCATCATCAACAACAGTAAGACAGACCGTCATCAACAACAACAGTAAGACAGACCGTCATCATCAACAACAGTAAGACAGACCGTCATCAACAACAACAGTAAGACAGACCGTCATCATCATCAACAACAGTAAGACAGACCGTCATCATCATCAACAACAGTAAGACAGACCGTCATCAACAACAGTAAGACAGACCATCATCAACAACAGTAAGACAGACCGTCATCATCAACAACAGTAAGACAGACCGTCATCATCAACAACAACAGTAAGACAGACCGTCATCATCATCAACAACAGTAAGACAGACCGTCATCATCATCAACAGTAAGACAGACCGTCATCATCAACAACAGTAAGACAGACCGTCATCATCAACAACAGTAAGAAGACCGTCATCAACAACAACAGTAAGACAGACCGTCATCAACAACAACAGTAAGACAGACCGTCATCATCAACAACAGTAAGACAGACCGTCATCATCAACAACAGTAAGACAGACCGTCATCATCAACAACAGTAAGACAGACCGTCATCATCATCAACAACAGTAAGACAGACCGTCATCAACAACAACAGTAAGACAGACCGTCATCATCAACAACAGTAAGACAGACCGTCATCATCATCACAACAGTAAGACAGACCGTCATCAACAACAACAGTAAGACAGACCGTCATCATCAACAACAGTAAGACAGACCGTCATCATCACAACAACAGTAAGACAGACCGTCATCAACAACAGTAAGACAGACCATCATCAACAACAGTAAGACAGACCGTCATCATCAACAACAGTAAGACAGACCGTCATCATCAACAACAGTAAGACAGACCGTCATCATCATCAGTAAGACAGACCGTCATCAACAACAACAGTAAGACAGACCGTCATCATCAACAACAACAGTAAGACAGACCGTCATCAACAACAACAACAGTAAGACAGACCGTCATCAACAACAACAGTAAGACAGACCGTCATCATCATCAACAGTAAGACAGACCGTCATCAACAACAGTAAGACAGACCGTCATCAACAACAGTAAGACAGACCGTCATCAACAACAGTAAGACAGACCGTCATCATCAACAACAGTAAGACAGACCGTCATCAACAGTAAGACAGACCGTCATCAACAACAACAGTAAGACAGACCATCATCATCAACAACAGTAAGACAGACCGTCATCAACAACAGTAAGACAGACCGTCATCATCAACAACAGTAAGACAGACCGTCATCATCAACAACAGTAAGACAGACCGTCATCATCAACAGTAAGACAGACCGTCATCATCAACAACAGTAAGACAGACCGTCATCATCAACAACAGTAAGACAGACCGTCATCAACAACAACAGTAAGACAGACCATCATCAACAACAGTAAGACAGACCGTCATCAACAACAACAGTAAGACAGACCGTCATCATCAACAACAGTAAGACAGACCGTCATCATCAACAACAGTAAGACAGACCGTCATCAACAACAACAGTAAGACAGACCGTCATCAACAACAACAGTAAGACAGACCATCATCAACAACAGTAAGACAGACCGTCATCATCAACAACAACAGTAAGACAGACCGTCATCATCAACAACAGTAAGACAGACCGTCATCATCAACAACAGTAAGACAGACCGTCATCAACAACAACAGTAAGACAGACCGTCATCAACAACAGTAAGACAGACCGTCATCATCAACAACAGTAAGACAGACCGTCATCATCAACAACAGTAAGACAGACCGTCATCAACAACAACAGTAAGACAGACCGTCATCATCAACAGTAAGACAGACCGTCATCAACAACAGTAAGACAGACCGTCATCAACAACAGTAAGACAGACCGTCATCATCAACAACAGTAAGACAGACCGTCATCATCAACAACAGTAAGACAGACCGTCATCAACAACAGTAAGACAGACCGTCATCAACAACAGTAAGACAGACCGTCATCAACAACAACAGTAAGACAGACCGTCATCAACAACAGTAAGACAGACCGTCATCAACAACAGTAAGACAGACCGTCATCAACAACAGTAAGACAGACCGTCATCAACAACAACAGTAAGACAGACCGTCATCATCAACAACAGTAAGACAGACCGTCATCATCAACAACAGTAAGACAGACCGTCATCATCATCAACAACAGTAAGACAGACCGTCATCATCAACAACAGTAAGACAGACCGTCATCATCAACAACAGTAAGACAGACCGTCATCAACAACAGTAAGACAGACCGTCATCATCAACAACAGTAAGACAGACCGTCATCAACAACAACAGTAAGACAGACCGTCATCATCAACAACAGTAAGACAGACCGTCATCATCAACAACAGTAAGACAGACCGTCATCATCATCAACAACAGTAAGACAGACCGTCATCATCAACAACAGTAAGACAGACCGTCATCAACAACAACAGTAAGACAGACCGTCATCATCAACAACAGTAAGACAGACCGTCATCAACAACAACAGTAAGACAGACCGTCATCATCAACAACAGTAAGACAGACCGTCATCAACAACAACAGTAAGACAGACCGTCATCAACAACAACAGTAAGACAGACCGTCATCATCAACAGTAAGACAGACCGTCATCATCAACAACAGTAAGACAGACCGTCATCAACAACAGTAAGACAGACCGTCATCATCAACAACAACAGTAAGACAGACCGTCATCAACAACAACAACAGTAAGACAGACCGTCATCATCAACAACAACAGTAAGACAGACCGTCATCATCAACAACAGTAAGACAGACCGTCATCAACAACAACAGTAAGACAGACCGTCATCAACAGTAAGACAGACCGTCATCATCAACAACAGTAAGACAGACCGTCATCATCAACAGTAAGACAGACCGTCATCAACAACAACAGTAAGACAGACCGTCATCAACAGTAAGACAGACCGTCATCATCAACAGTAAGACAGACCGTCATCAACAACAACAGTAAGACAGACCGTCATCATCAACAACAACAGTAAGACAGACCGTCATCAACAACAACAACAGTAAGACAGACCGTCATCATCAACAACAACAGTAAGACAGACCGTCATCATCAACAACAGTAAGACAGACCGTCATCAACAACAACAGTAAGACAGACCGTCATCAACAACAACAGTAAGACAGACCGTCATCAACAACAGTAAGACAGACCGTCATCATCAACAACAGTAAGACAGACCGTCATCATCAACAACAGTAAGACAGACCGTCATCAACAACAACAGTAAGACAGACCGTCATCAACAACAGTAAGACAGACCGTCATCAACAACAGTAAGACAGACCGTCATCATCAACAACAGTAAGACAGACCGTCATCAACAGTAAGACAGACCGTCATCAACAACAACAGTAAGACAGACCGTCATCATCAACAACAGTAAGACAGACCGTCATCATCATCAACAGTAAGACAGTCATCATCAACAACAACAACAGTAAGACAGACCGTCATCAACAACAACAGTAAGACAGACCGTCATCATCAACAGTAAGACAGACCGTCATCATCAACAACAGTAAGACAGACCGTCATCATCAACAACAGTAAGACAGACCGTCATCAACAACAACAGTAAGACAGACCGTCATCATCAACAACAGTAAGACAGACCGTCATCAACAACAACAGTAAGACAGACCGTCATCAACAACAGTAAGACAGACCGTCATCAACAACAACAGTAAGACAGACCGTCATCATCAACAACAGTAAGACAGACCGTCATCATCAACAACAGTAAGACAGACCGTCATCAACAACAACAGTAAGACAGACCGTCATCAACAACAGTAAGACAGACCGTCATCAACAACAGTAAGACAGACCGTCATCATCATCAACAGTAAGACAGACCGTCATCATCAACAACAACAACAACAGTAAGACAGACCGTCATTAACAACAACAGTAAGACAGACCGTCATCATCAACAGTAAGACAGACCGTCATCATCAACAACAGTAAGACAGACCGTCATCATCAACAACAGTAAGAACAGACCGTCATCAACAAACAGTAAGACAGACCATCATCATCAACAGTAAGACAGCCCGTCATCAACAACAGTAAGACAGACCGTCATCATCAACAACAGTAAGACAGACCGTCATCATCAACACAATAAGACAGACCGTCATCATCATCAACAGTAAGACAGACGTCATCATCAACAATAGTAAGACAGACCGTCATCAACAACAACAGTAAGACAGACCGTCATCATCAACAACAGTAAGACAGACCGTCATCATCAACAACAGTAAGACCAGACCGTCATCAACAACAACAGTAAGACAG
>WNGS01100413.1:0-10801 GCA_020271785.1 Procambarus virginalis
ACAGCAGCAGCAGCTGCAGCAACAACTGCAGCAGCTGCAGCAGCTGCAGCAACAACTGCAGCAGCTGCAGCAACAACTGCAGCAGCTGCAGCAACAACAGCTGCAGCAACAACACCATCAGCGTCAGTGACGTGAGCAGCTGCAGCAACAACTGCAGCAGGAGCAGCAAGCACAGCAGCTGCAGCAGCAGGAGGAGGATTGTGAGTGGTAGTAATATTGGAGGGAGGGAGTGGGGGATGGCGTGACGTCTGGCAAGGTGATTCATTGTTTGCAAGACAAAGGAGAAAAGAGAAGAAAGTGGCAGGTGGTCGAAGGCAGGTCGAAGCCTGATCATTACTCTTCACCAGCTCTTTACCTCAACTGATGCCCCAAGTCTTGCTGTGTCACTCGCGTCTGTTGAACGCTGCTACGTTGGAGACCTGCGACCTGTTCTTGCAACGCTGGAGTACGTCACTGGGTGTGGTAAATCACGCCAACCCCCAATAGTCAGGAAAGAGGTGAGGTACAATGTCTTTATTGTACCTCAAATTTATCCAATTTATACCCATTGTTTCGTGTTCTGTCTTGTGGTGATACTTTTAATACCCTATTAATATCCCTTTGTCAATTGGTGTTAATAAGGTGTTCTTGAGGTAAATGTGTGTGATCATACTCAAATCGCCCTTTAACTGATCAATCACAAATAGATCTAAATTATACAAACCACTGTTAATTCAATGTTAATATTCCTACTGTTAATATTCAAATTACATGATTACAAACCACTGTTAATATTCTAATTACATGATTACAAACCACTGTTAATATTCAAATTACATGATTACAAACCACTGTTAATATTCAAATTACATGATTTTGTAATCTGTATTACAGCACATTCATTTATGTTCCTATTGAAAATGTTTTTATTATTCGTTATTGAATTTGGTGAGAGCTTTCATTGTTCATTTGTCAGAAAGTTCTCACCAAATTGATTGGGAGAAGGCTTCTACAACAACGAACTGTAAAAGCATTTTCAATAGGAACATTATTGAATCTGTTTCTACACCCAAATTTTGTCTTTGGGTAAATACTGGTTTAGAAACAATGTTGTTAATATGTGGAACTGATTACCGGGTTATTAATAGACGGGGAATTATCTGATAGTTTAAGCGTAGTCTAGACATATGAGTTTGGGTGAATAGGAATAAGAACTGTCACACATGGGCCAATAGCCTTCTGCTGTTTCTTAATTCTTATATGTTTATGACAGCCCAGCATGACAAGATTATACCTGTTCTCTCATGTCAGCGAGACGGAATTAGATGTCTTAAAGGGAGTTTGACGAACAAAAACCTCTTGCCGCTTCCTTTGTTTACACAATTTATTGCTATAACGTCGTTGAGATCTTGAGTCCTTTTGTAATGACTTGGAGTTCGCGAGCGATTTAACCTGGGTTCGTATCCTGGCCGGGGAAGATTGACTAGACACAAATCCTTAAATGTAGCATCTGTTCGCCCAGCAGTGAATGGGTACATCGTTCTTAAACGGTTTAGCGGGTCGTATTCCAGGAAAAATTCAGATTAAGGACCTGCCCGAAACGCTATTGGTGCTAGTGGCTTTACAATAATGTAAGAACTCTCCACATATATAAATAAAATAAAATAAATAGTATACATCGAGCAAAACATGCTTAGATGTAGATGTAATTTTTTGCAATTGGGATAAATTTCAGTAAAAAATATCTTGCAAGTTATTGGACGAAATATATGATGGTTGATGAATAAATACAAAGAATGAACAGTGAAAATATTAATTAACCTAAAAAATAAGGATAAGCCTAAGGAAAATAAAAATAAGCCTACTTTCCCAAACAGCGTGGAATGTAAACAGAGATGAAATTGCAAAGCAACGCAGATTAATTGTAAGACAAACTTAGAGAGGTATGAAGATAAGATGGTGGTGGTGAGAGGTGGACAAGATGGTGGTGGTGAGAGGTGGACAAGATGGTGGTGGTGAGAGGTGGACAAGATGGTGGTGGTGAGAGGTGGACAAGATGGTGGTGGTGAGAGGTGGACAAGATGGTGGTGGTGAGAGGTGGACAAGATGGTGGTGGTGAGAGGTGGACAAGATGGTGGTGGTGAGAGGTGGGCAAGATGATGGTGGTGAGAGGTGGACAAGATGGTGGTGGTGAGAGGTGGACAAGATGGTGGTGGTGAGAGGTGGCAAGGTGGTGGTGGTGAGAGGTGGGCAAGGTGGTGGTGGTGAGAGGTGGGCAAGGTGGTGGTGGTGAGAGGTGGGCAAGATGGTGGTGGTGAGAGGTGGGCAAGATGGTGGTGGTGAGAGGTGGGCAAGATGGTGGTGGTGAGAGGTGGACAAGATGGTGGTGGTGAGAGGTGGACAAGATGGTGGTGGTGAGAGGTGGACAAGATGGTGGTGGTGAGAGGTGGACAAAATGGTGGTGGTGAGAAGTGGACAAGATGGTGGTGGTGAGAGGTGGACAAGATGGTGGTGGTGAGAGGTGGACAAGATGGTGGTGGTGAGAGGTGGACAAGATGGTGGTGGTGAGAGGTGGACAAGATGGTGGTGGTGAGAGGTGGACAAGATGGTGGTGGTGAGAGGTGGACAAGATGGTGGTGGTGAGAGGTGGACAAGATGGTGGTGGTGAGAGGTGGACAAGATGGTGGTGGTGAGAGGTGGACAAGATGGTGGTGGTGAGAGGTGGACAAGATGGTGGTGGTGAGAGGTGGACAAGATGGTGGTGGTGAGAGGTGGACAAGATGGTGGTGGTGAGAGGTGGACAAGATGATGGTGGTGAGAGGTGGACAAGATGATGGTGGTGAGAGGTGGACAAGATGATGGTGGTGAGAGGTGGACAAGATGATGGTGGTGAGAGGTGGACAAGATGGTGGTGTTGAGAGGTGGACAAGATGGTGGTGGTGGTGAGAGGTGGACAAGAAATTGATGGTGAGCCAGGCATGATGGTAGTGATGGGAAGCAAACAAAAACACTGTATAAAACAACACCCAAGTGACCTTCAAGAATGATCGAGGAGCTGAAAGATGCGTTATTGGCCTCCTGGGAGATGTCGAACGCTCCGCCATGTGATATTAAACTACTGAAGTGCGAAGTCTCGAGATATAGAATCCAGGAAGTTTCCTGGAAAAGAAGGCGCTGGGACACCTTGCTAAAATCGTACCTATTTTAAACTCTTAAACAGATGAAGTTGGAGAGTTTGGGAATCTGAAAGACTAGTTAGTTAAGCTTTGTGTTTGTCTCTGACCATTATCTGTCTTTGGATCTAGACTTTTTTTTAATGTATCTCAGTGTTGGAAAGCGAGAAAATCTATTTATTAGATGCTTCGGATGAAAGTCTTGAACATTATGAACTTTCCAAGAACTGTGATTTCTATCTTATAGCCTTGCCTTAATTATATTTAATGTTTGTATTCTGATACCATCAACATCTTCAATAAATTAAAGTTGAATAATATTTATCTACTTTCCACTGCTTTAAATACTTGTCGAGTTCATTGAAGGCATATTTGTAAGACAAACACTATCAAGAGAATATATAATGCGTGCCATTTTTTTAAATTCTGTATTTCAATATTATTATGATTGAGTTTCTTCTATTAATGTTGAAGTTCGAAATACACACTGAAGATTAACTTTAAAATTTGTAAATACAGGGCGTCTCAAAAAGAAGTATATATACTTTGATAAAACCATATATGAGAATCAGCTGTTATCAATTTAAACAAATTATATATTTTCCAGGTTTTATATTTTAATTGCGGTATCGGCCCGCCTCTCAAAAAAGTGACTTCAGAACCCTTAACGGACAAATAACAGAGTACTGTAAATTATAACGGCTTGGGAACAATACTATATAGATAGTGCTTAGAGGGGAAAAGAAAGACCCAAAGGAATAGGAAACTTG
Source organism: Procambarus virginalis (assembly GCA_020271785.1). Lineage (NCBI taxonomy): Eukaryota > Metazoa > Arthropoda > Malacostraca > Decapoda > Cambaridae > Procambarus > Procambarus virginalis. The sequence goes on from WNGS01100413.1 coordinate 3,923, forward strand.
CAGTTACGGGAAACAAGAACCTGATAGCAAACTTTATCAAAGGCTTTTGTGGTATCTTAGGCAACGAGAAAAGCATCACAGCTGCCATCACAGGCCGACGGAAAGTTAAGGAAAGGAATAGATGTGTGTTGAGAAGATATTTTTGTATTTTGATGTTCAGTAATCGCGTAAAACTACATATTGTATCACATAACTATCAGATTAGTTTTAAGGAAGGGGGGGGGGTTAGGGGGAATTCATATATTTGTCTGATCTCATGCTTGTAGGATGTAATCATATATGGGATTCCATGATCAGAGAAATTGTACTTATGTCATCCCTAAACTTTAAAATTAATCCTTCCATGTCTTCTACTTTAGAGTATTTCAGTTGGGTTTACTGTCGACTCATAATCGGGAATCCTCGTGTCGCGGGACAAGTTCTCTTGGCCGTTCAACCCGTGAGGTTCGATTGAGGGTTTGGACGGCCAAATTCTATTGGCCGTCCAAACCAATATGGTCCCACACGCACGCCACCGTTCATGTGAGAACTATGATTTAAGTATAAGATTTAAAGAAGATAAGATGTGCGAGATTTCATTTCACTTAAGAGGGCCTAAGAAAATAGTTTTTACTCTATCCTTGCGGTGACGTCACAAGTATTGCAATAATATTAAACTTAATTCATATTTTATTAACTTGAATATTCTTCAAGATGCCTAAATTTGAGTATTGATTTGTAGTTAGGCTTAAAAGCTAAAAATCCTCATGGCGGTATATTATTAGTTTTAAATAGTTAATTGTTATAATTTAGAAATATTTCCTATTGTAAGTGTAAAATGATCCAGTTATAAATATGTATTATAAAAGGGAAGAGTCACTCTTACTATCTTTGTGATTTTGTGTAAACATTTTTGCACCCAATAGGAAAATAAGATTTCTGGTATATATACAATTTATTAATGATATAAAATACAATTTGTATAACATGTATGTTTATAAAATACTGAGTAGAGACAAATTCAGTTTTAGTAACTCATCGAACTGCCCATTACTCGTTACTTTAAAAACAAATTATAATTTACATATAATTTGTTATTATGAGAAGCTTTGTCTTGGTTGTCTAGATTCTGTTTGTCCGTTCGTTTCAATTATTTCATTTTTCCTAGGAGGAATCAACAAGCTTTGTTGTCTAGATTGTGTTGTCTAGATTGTTTTATTCATCGTAGCCTCAATATAGGAATACAGGGTAATGGTTTTATCCAAAGGTTGCTGGGTATTATTCAGGCTGTTTGGTATAGACATGTTATTAGATTCCACAGCATTCTTAGAGGTATACACCTTGAAGGCCACCCTTGGTATACCGATATTGGTTCGGCGGGGTATGTTTGCAGAGTTTCATATGTTTAAGATTGATTTATGTTGGTGAGAGAACCTTGGGCGTCTTGAAATAGCAAAGTTCCTTATCTACCCAGCGTCGCTTAAATAAGGACGTAGGGGTAAAATCTCTCTGCAGGCGTAGACCTCTTGTTCAGGAGGGCAACTAGCTCCTTTCTCAGATCAAACAGCTCCGGCGACTCCTGAACCTTTACATATATGACAGTGTTATCGAAACTTCCCATGATTTGTAAGGCGACGTCCAGATTCGGCGTACTTTTCCGAGGATAAGAGAAAGCGTTAATATGGATACAGTGCACGAATAGTAATTAAATATATAAATCATTTAAAGAATGACAAAGCTTAAATTACATTCTCTACAAAGGCGAAGAATGAATTAATCTAAAAGGAGAAAAAAAAGGCCGTGAATAGGGTTCGAACCTACGACTGGGATGATCCCAGACGCGCCTTATTCGACTGCGCCGCGACATGGTAAAAAAAAATTAAACCTTTAGTGCAACCGCCCTCACAAGCCTCCCGCAGTTTCTACAGGAAAAGGTTCGAACCCTCATCACGGCCCTTATGGATTTGTTCATTTGATGCATCACGCTATTGTGATTTCTGTGTAACGAGATAATACTGGTTCGGTAACATTGTTGAAATTGTGCGGAACTAATTACCGCGTAACATACAAGTGGGGTATATAGATTGTTTCAAGCGTAGGTTAGACTGGTAAGCGTAGGTTAGGTTAGCGTATATAAGAATGAGATTGGGTGGATATAAACAAGAGCCGTCTCGTATGGGCCAATAGGCTTTCTGCAATTACTAATTCTTATGTTCTTGACGTTAATACGTGCAATGAAGCTAAATTTTTGACTGGGAGACATTAAGTGATACGAAATGGACGAGGATTAATCGAACATTTACGAAACCTGTACATCATTCCTCAGTTATGGCGGTTTAGTTTGCATTTATCGAGCAATTTATTAAGCAAGAGGTTGTTGTACTTACCATGAACTTCTCAATTACTTGAGGAATGATGTCCGCAACATGTCTGGTCAAGCTCATTACCCCTCCCTATCTGTGAAATTACAAGATTTATAAATTTAATACTCAACCTTTTATGTATATACGCAAATTCAGAATTTTTTTTAAACAAATAAACGTCGTTTTACCGATACATGTATACTGTCGCTAGTGTTGGTACCTTTAAAACTTGAACTAACTATACTCGAGGTATTTTAGTCACGGTTCAACTGGTAGTACATGTCTAGGGACCAGAGTTCAATCCCATTACAGTCCCTCCATATTTTAGCTCATATAAATTACTTGTGATTTAAAGCAAGAACAAAAACATAAGAACCTAACTTGGCTTTCACTACAAGCTAAAAGACAAGCAGCTTAGTTTGGAGGACAGTCTGTTGATCTTTGACAAATTTCCCACTGACCAATTCTCCTAACTCATCTTCACTACTTAGTTACTAACACTGTCCCAACTCCTTACCTCTGTCTAGTTTGAAGTAGCCGAGGGTGATGTGCCATAGTCTGGGTCGGTTGCAACATGTTCCATCTTCTTGGCTTTTCCTCGCAGAGAGAATCTTTCAGTTCCTTCATGTCGTGTGCAGGCGACGAGTCAACGTGGCTAAAGTATGTTGACCAGACCACACATTAGAAGGTGAAGGGACGACGACGTTTCGGTCCGTCCTGGACCATTCTCAAGTCGATAACTCATCTTCACTACTTATTTACTAACACTGTCCCAACTCCTTACCTCTGTCTAATACGAAGGTGCCGAGGCTGATGTGCCCGTAGTCTGCGTCGGCTGCAGTATGGCTCAGCCTCTCTGCAGAGACAGCCTTGCAGGGCTTTCATGTCTGTTTTCGCACTATCTGTAGGGCCAAATAGGCGCAGTGGGTAGCTTTCCAATTAGACATTTTGGATGCGATCTGCATTGAAAATAACACTATCTGCAATATATAGGCAAGAGGTGAGGCAAAGGAAATCGTAAAGGAAGAAAAAGCAAGGCAACACGTACGGAAGGTAAGTCTAAGTAAGAAAGGGATCGTTAGAGAAAACAAGGTAGATAAAAGGAAGGTTGGCTTTGTTAGGTCACGTGTGTTAGAAATTTAGAACATTTTGGTATATACTGTTAAAGGAAAAAATTAACAGCAACAAACCAGACTTTCAAGGTGATTCAGAAAAGAGCATTGTTTGTGTCTGCAGACAACACTTGGGTTCCTTAAGTCTGTCATTACATCAGCAGACTGAGGAGCAGTGTGAACTAGATCGCTACGAAAAGTGTTAGGCGAACTTTATATCAAGAGAACGAAAGGTATTGGTAACAGTTTTAAGTACAGATATGAAGGAAAGACAAAGCCCACTGCAACTAGTGTTGGTAGTAGGTTTAGGATGAAAGAAATTTTGTTTAGCTTGAGAATAGGCAAAGGTGATAAAAATGTAAAGGGTAACCAAGGCGAGAGAATGATTCTAAAGAAAATTTCAGAATCAAGGAACCAAGCCGTGAATCTTAGAGCGCGGAGGAAGAGATGGGAGGACATTTGTTAAGAACGTAAGAATAAAAGGTAACTGCAGAAGGACAATTGGCCCATACGAGACATCTCTCATTCATAAGATAAGCCACACACACACACACACACACACACACACACACACACACACACACACACACACACCACACACACACACACACACAACACGTGTTCAGACAGCCCGTGATCAGACGGGTCTTTGGGAAGCTCTTGCGTAGCTAGTGAATTGGGGGGAAATCAGTGTATATGCGTATATGAGTGTATATGAGTGATTGAATAATTAGTAAGCTCACTCAAAACCACAAGGAAGTGAAGAAAAACAGTAGAAACAGCACCACTGAAAATAAGTGTTGAGTACATTTGTGGTATTGTGAAATTGTGGAGCCGACATTGAGCTGGAGTGACCTCACCACTAGTGACCTCACCAGCTGGGACGCGGGACGCAGAGACCTCACATCTGGACCAGCCGCGTGGTGTACTTTCTCGCCTGTTGTGCTGCAGATTGAGCAAGGTATTGAGAGCGCCTTTTTTGGCTGGGTTGTTACTGCAATGACACGATCAGGAAGGGGTCAAGGTCAATCACCAGCAGGGATGAGGAGGACAGATTTATCGACAAATTAATAGGGAAATTTGTAGAGAGAAGGAGCGATTGGATGGTGGATCTAATCCAAGGGATTAAAAGCGAGTTATTTCAGCAAATACAGGTTGAGGTAGAGAGGCAGAAACAAGAAATTATGCTCTATATTCAGGAAGAGATTAGGAAGGGAAGAGAGGACTGGGAGAGGGAATGTGCTCGGATCACAAACGAATTAGGAAGGATTAACAGCATGGCTAAGGACAGAGGATTAGTGGGGGATGGGTTAGTGACTGCGGTTGGATGGAGAAACCCCAGGGACAGGCTACCAGCATGACAAAGAATTACTGAGGAGACGGTCTATTATACTACATGATTATTCGAATCTGGGCATCAACAAGACAAGACAGGATAGAGGGACGGAAAATATGAATTGCATGAGATATTGAGATGTATTGGAGCAGGGATGGCAGAATACGAGTTGGATATCAGCCGCCGGGTTGGACCTTACAATTGTACCAAAAATAGGCCTGTTCTGGTACAATTCTCAAATGAGGAGCTGTGGAGTACATAATGAGAACAAGCATTTACTCAAGGAAGTGAAACCCATTACAATGTGTTTATAGAGAGGTTTATGACGAAAGATGAGCAAATAGCCTACAAGCAGGTGGCAAGCACGACACCGAACTAGCCTCTCAGGTAGTTTCACCTCCCAGTCACATCACAGGTCCCCCCAGGTCACAACCCCAGGTCACCCCCAGGTCGCATCATCCCCAACTCAGCCCTCCTATACCTCCCCCCTGCCTCAGCCCCCCAAACCCCCCTGCTTCATCACCCCAAAACCCCCCTGTCCATTCCACATTTGCACCTCCCCAACGATTCCCCTGCCCCTCCAACATCACACCTGTCAACGACCCCAGTGGGTCAGCCATGCCCTCCCCAAACCCACCTTCCCATCCCCCCTCCCACTACCCCTTCCCACACCCCTGCCCCTTCTCTTCCACTGCACCCCTCTTACACTCACCCCCAAACCCCACCCAACCCTCACCCCTCCTATGCACCTTCAGCCCACATTTAACCCCCTCACCTTGTGACCCCCTAACACCTTCCCCCATCTCCCTCTTCCCCTCTTCTACCCCAAACCCCCCTACCCCGATCCCCCCTAACTAATACGCCCTCTCTTCCACTCCCAGCACCCATGCTCCATTCTCCTCTCAGCCTCTGTCCTCAATATCCCTCTCCCCCCCAACTTCTCAACCTCTATCTGACTCTCAGTCTCACTCTATTTCTCAATCCCCACATGCTATTCAGACCCCTAACTTTCAGACCCATTATGCCCTTCCTACCCCCCTAGATGCCCAGACCCCATTCGCCTACCAGGCACTCCCAGGCACCCCCTAGCACCCCCCCCATTCACCCCCCAGCCCCCACTCGCCCCCCATTCACCCCCACAGCCCCCACTCGCCCCCAGACACCCCCAGTCCCCCCCCACCCCCAGTGAAAGGGGGAACTCAGACACCCGATTTCCAAGAAGAGTCTCAAGGTGTGGTACACCAATGCTGATGGGGTAGCCCATAAAGCAAAGAGATAAAAGAAAGAGTTAGTGAGGCAGACCCAGACATAGTGGCAATAGTGGAAACTAAAATAAATGACATGATCTCAGATGCAATCTTTCCGGGGGGTACCAGGTGATAAGAAAAGAAAGGACACACAGAGACAGGGAGGAGGAGTTGGCACTCCTAATAAAGTGGAAATGGAAGTTTGATGAGCTGGAAAATCCGGGTACCAATGAAAGCACGAGCTCCATACATGGAACTCTGACAGTGGATGGGAAGAAGATTGTAATTTTGATACTCTACAATCCCCCACCAAACAGTAGAAGCCCAGGCAGGAGTACGAGGACAGCAACAAGGCATGTATAGATGAACTGCAGAGGGCAGCAACAATAGCGCATAGAATGAAGGCGAAGCTACTGGTCATGGGACCTAAACCACGGAGAATAGATTGGAAACGAGGAATCCCCCTGGCGGGGAGGAGACCTGGGGAGCGAAGCTGGTAGACGTTATTGACAGGAATTTCATAACACAGCATGTGAAGGAAGATACTAGGGAAGAGGAGGGGATACGCCCAGCCTATTAGATCTCATCTTCACCCAGAATGTAGAAGACACGAGCAGTTGGAACATGAAATACCACTAGGAGCCAGTGACCATGTGTCCTAGTCTTTGACTACATGATGGAGCTTAAAATGTGACCAACGGTCAAGAGTACGGGGAAGGAGATTGATTACAGAAAGGGGACTACAGAAGGATAAGGGACTACCTGGGAGAAGTGCAGTGGGAGGAAGAGCTTATAGGAAAAACAGTGCAGGTATGATGAACCAAGTCATATTGAAATGCAAA
>WNGS01100415.1:9534-20481 GCA_020271785.1 Procambarus virginalis
TTAGGCTCTTTAGTCGGTCCCAATAGTTTAGATGTTTTACCGAGTGGATTCTAGCAGTAAAGGATCTCTGCACGCTCTCCAGGTCAGCAATTTCACCAGCAGTGAAAGGGGCTGTCATTGTGCAGCAGTACTCCACTCTAGAGAGCACAAGCGTTTTGAAAAGTGTCATCATTGGTACAGCATCTCTAGTGTGAAAAGTTCTTGTTATCCAACCTGTCATTTTTCTTGCAGTTGTGACGGCTACTTTATTGTGTTCTTTAAAGGTAAGGTCTTCCGACATGAGTACACCCAGATCCTTTACATTGCCTTTTCGTTCTATGTTATGATTTGCCTGAGTTTTGTACGTGGTTTCCGTTTTTATATTTTCATTTTTCCATAGCGCATGAGCTGGAACTTGTCTTCGTTAAACACCATATTATTTTCTGTAGCCCATAGAAAGACCTGATCTACATCTGACTGGAGGTTCGCCGTGTCCTCTATGTTGCCTACTCTCATGAAGATCCTAGTGTCATCTGCAAAGGATGATACAGTGCTATAGGTTGTGTTCTTGTCTATGTCCGATATGAGGATGAGAAAAAGTACTGGAGCAAGCACAGTACCCTGGGGGACTGAGCTCTTAACGGTTGACGGGTTGGATTTTATTTTGTTGACTATTACACATTGGGTTCTGTTGGTCAGGAAATTGTAGATCCATCTGCCTACTTTTCCGGTAATTCCTTTTGAGCGCATTTTATGGGCAATAACACCATGGTCACATTTATCAAAAGCTTTTGCGAAATCTGTGTAAATTACATCAGCGTTTTGTTTGTCTTCCATAGCATCTAATGCCATATCATAGTGGTCCAGCAACTGCGACAGGCAAGAGCGCCCTGTTCTGAAACCATGTTGTCCGGGGTTATGGAGATGCTGTGATTCCATGTATTTTGTGATCTTACTTCTTAGCACTCTCTCAAAAATTTTTATGATGTGCGATGTTAGTGCTATCGGTCTGTAATTTTTTGCCTCTGCCTTATTTCCTCCTTTATGAAGTGGTGCTATCTCTGCTGTTTTTAGTATATCAGGAATAACGCCAGTATCTAGGCTTTGTCTCCACAGAATGTGAAGGGCCTGCGATAGTGGTTTTTTACAGTTCTTGATGAATATGGAGTTCCAAGAATCCGGGCCTGGTGCGGAGTGCATAGGCATACTGTTTATGGCTTCTTCAAAATCCAGTGGGGATAGGGTGACGTCTGATATATGATTTGATGTTGGTATCATATCCATGAAAAATTCATTTGGGTTATCGATCTATACATGTCCAACCCATGCTTGAAACAATCGAGGGACCCCACCTCCACAATGTTATGCGGCAATTGGTTCCACAAATCAACAACCCTGTTACTGAACCAGTATTTACCCAAGTCTTTCCTAAATCTAAACTTATCCAATTTATACCCATTGTTTCGCGTTCTGTCCTGTGTTGATACTTTTAATACCCTATTAATATCCCCTTTGTTATGTCCATTCATCCACTTGTAAACCTCTATCATGTCACCCCTAACTCTTCGCCTTTCCAGTGAATGCAATTTTAGCTTTGTTAATCTTTCTTCATATGAAAGATTTCTAATTTGGGGAATTAACTTAGTCATCCTACGCTGGACACGTTCAAGTGAATTTATATCCATTCTATAATATGGCGACCAAAACTGAACTGCATAATCTAAATGGGGCCTAACGAGAGCAAGATATAGCTTGAGAACCACACCAGGTGTCTTGTTACTAACGCTGCGATTAATAAATCCGAGTGTCCGATTTGCCTTATTACGAACATTCATGCATTGATCCTTTTGTTTTAAATTCTTACTAATTATAACTCCCAGATCCCTTTCGCAATCCGACTTCGCAATCTCAACACCATCTAGCTCGTATCTTGTAACTCTATCATCATTACCTAGCCTCAGAACTTTACATTTATCAGCATTAAACTGCATCTGCCAGTCCTTTGACCATTTCAAAACCCTATCTAGATCAACTTGAAGTGATAGAGAGTCCTCCTCCGAATTAATTTCCCTACCGATTTTCGTATCATCGGCAAATTTGCAAATGTTGCTACTCAAACCCGAATCTAAATCATTTATATATATTATAAACAACAGAGGGCCCAGGACAGAGCCTTGAGGCACTCCACTTACAACATTTTCCCACTCTGACTTGACTCCATTTATACTAACTCTCTGTTTCCTTTGGTATAGCCATGCCCTAATCCAGCTTAATATAGCACCACCAATACCATGAGCCTCTATCTTTTTAATCAGTCTTTCATGTGGCACTGTATCAAAAGCTTTGCTAAAGTCAAGGTACACAACATCACAATCCTTACCACTATCAACTGCCTCAACTATGCTAGAATAAAAAGATAACAAATTTGTTAAACATGAACGGCCATTTATAAAACCATGTTGCGACTCAATTATTAATTTATGTTTTTCAAGATGAAGACGAATTTTATTTGCTATTATAGATTCGAGTAACTTTCCCACAATAGACGTTAGGCTAATTGGTCGATAGTTAGACGCAAGTGATCTATCTCCTTTCTTAAAAACTGGTATCACATTAGCAACTTTCCAAAACTCTGGCACTCTGCCTGACTCTATTGATTTATTAAATATGATTGACAGTGGGTCACAAAGCTCCCCTTTGCATTCTTTAAGCACCCTGGCAAACACTTCATCCGGCCCTGGGGATTTGTTTGGTTTGAGTTTTTCTATTTGTTTAAGAACATCCTCCCTGGTAACTGCTAAACTCGTCAACCTGTCCTCGTTCCTACCCACGTAGACTTGTTCGGTTGAAGGCATACATTCATTCATGTACATTCACTTCTTTTCCTACCATCCTCCTTCTGTTAAGAAAAGTGTCCTCGTCTCTCTCTTCCTCCGCGCTCTACGCATCAGCGACCCTCAGTTTCTTGATTCTGAAATTGCCTTTATCTACAAATCATTCTCTCGCCTTGGTTACCCTTTGCATTTCATCAACTGTGCCTACTCTCAAGCAAAACGCAATTTCTTTCATCCTAAACCTGCTTCCAACAGTAGTAGCACTGTACTATGCCTTCCCTTCATATCTGAACTCAAAACTTTTACCAATACCTTTCGTCCTCTTGACATAAAGCTCGCCTTTCGACAAACTAACACACTTCGTAGCAATCTAGTTCACACTGCTCCTCCTACTTCTAATGCTGCTGGTGTCTACTCTATTTCCTGTTCGTCTTGTCCTCTCCAATACTTTGGCGAAACTGGCCGTACACTGAATGACAGACTTAAAGAACACAAGAGAAGTGTTAAGTCTGCAGACACTAAGAATGCTCTCTTCTGCCATGTGAGGGATTCTAATCAACCCATTGATTGGTCTTCCTCCAAAATAATCTTTCCTGCCTCTACTCTACACAGACGCCGTCTTGTTGAATCGGCTCTAATACACAATGTACCCAACATGAACTTGAGTCCTGGCTTTGTTGCTGTGGACAGTATATCCTGTCACAGTATATACTTAAATGCTCTAATCTTTCTAACAAACGTGACCTAACATAGCTTACCCTTCCATTTATCTTTCTTTCTCTTTCCTTTTCTTTCTCTCTTCTCTCTTTTCTGTTCTTTGTTTTCTTTACGTTCCCTTACTATCCTCTTCTTATTCCTATTACTATCTCCTTCTCATTCGGTGGTAATAATAGAAGCTGCCTCGTATGGGCCAATAGGCCCTCTGCAGTTCCTACTACTATCTCCTCTGCTACACTTTGCTCCTCACCTCTCTCTAGCCTGTTTATTGCCTGCATCTACTTCCTCATCACAGTACGAGTCCAGAGCAGTGTTCGACACTGGACGGGGGAGACATCTCGCGCCAACACATCACAAGGATCAGTGTGGTCACAATGCGACCCAAACATCTTAAGGTCAGAGCGACTCCACTTGACGGTCATACTATCGGGAGAAGCAGTACTTTAAAGGTCCTGAAGAACGTTACTGGCCTCGAACCCGCTGACATTAGTCAGAAAGGTGAAGATATCGTGCTCTTCTTTTCATGTGAAGAGGAGCTAGAAAAACTCCTCACTAACGATGCCATTCTTCGCAAAGAGCACCACCTACATCCTCACTTCCCACGTCAGTTCCTGGCCGGAAGAACTGTTTTTACCAGCAGGGCCAGCCAGTGAATCGCTGAGCGACCTCAACATCATATCATGGTCAATATCGAGGACGAAAATCCAAACCTGTCGGTATTCAACCTAGAGTTCTGCAACACCGACAAAACATCAATGAAGATTACGTTCACCACCATAGCTGCGGCCACCCAGGCTGCCACACAAGGATTCTACTGCTTCGGCCTAAAAATACCACCCCACCAAATAAAAAAGGAACGATACCATGAGATCCAGCAGTGCTTTAAGTGCTACGAGCTCTCCCACCCGACCAACAAATGTCAGCACCCTGTCCAGAGGTGCAGCCTGTGCGCACTGGACCATCACTACTCCATATGCAAGGCAACAGTCCATCGCTGCTTGCTCTGTGATGGCAATCACCCGCAATTTCCTACCGCTGCCCCCGCAGACAGGAAAGCATCAAGGCCCAGGTTGAAGCCAAGAGAAACAACCCTTCTACCTCCTCGACCAGAGCCCCAAGCGTTCAACCCACCACCTTAGCTCTCACTAATCGACCAGAAGACTTTCCGGTCTTACCAACATGTGGCTCCTCCCAGCAGGCGACACAGCCTTCTCATTGGGGACCCAAGGTCCCACAGGCTCCTTCACAGCCCCCTGCATCACGTGCAGGCATTATCCCTGGTCTTCTTAAACTAGCGGAAAGGCTTGCAGGACCTGACAACCAGCGCTTTGTTAGTGAACTGAACGCATTATACATAGACAATGGCCTGGCCCCCATCATAGCCACTAGCGTAAATCTCACTGCCTCCTCTACCACTCCGGAGACTACCACCAGGACGACCGTGCGGTCAACTTCAACACCGACTCCAGAACCGCCCATGACCCGGGCGACACAAACAGAGGTAATTCCTTCTCCAGCTCCCAACACTCCTACCATCACTATCTCAGCAGCCGCGCTAGCAGACGTGCTGTCTACAAACGATAACAGCACCACCAGCGCTCCTGAAATAGCTACAACCACCAATCAACGACACCTAAGCCTACCTAAGGCTGCGAGGCGAAAGACAAAAACACCCACTACGGAGGTTACGGACTCCTCAGACGAGGAAATCATAGTAGGAGCTCCAGCGCCGCATCACAAATACGACACATACACGGTTCAAGACTTCCTCATGGAGGCCACGTCACCAAACTCCAACGACAGCACTACTCAGCCAAAGTCGCAGGCAAAGAAAAAACGGAAAACCTAGAGGTCGACACTAATCCCACCAGCTCCATAACTGGTATAGCCAGCCCTCCAGGCTGAAAACCAGCATGAAGACCCCCATCCATCGCCAGATCTCTAGTATCAGCTACTGGTACAGATAATGGCTCCAAAGAGCCTCCACTTACGGGCTCACCATAGCCCGTGCTACTGGAACTTATTGTTCTGAGTAGCGAATCTTAAACAACAGCAACATTCCTCATCACAATCGACTTGAGAATGGTCCAGGACGGACCGAAACGTCGTCGTCCCTTCACCTTCTAGTGCGTGGTCTGGTCAAAAACAAGGGAGATACACAGGGGATAAATGGGGGACGAAGTACATAAGAACATAAGAATAAAGGTAACTGCAGAAGGCCCATTGGCCCATATGAGGCAGCTCCTGTCTACATACAAAGATTAATCAGGTGTAATTGGCCTGTTATGTTGAACAGTGTCTTCTGTGTTGGCATCGTTATGTTCTGGTCTTGTCCTTACTCTCATGGTGGGTAGAGTAAATAGTTCCGTGATTTGGGTGTTCATGGTAGGTTGTTCTATTCTTATGTGAATTGCTTCAAGAATTTGTAATCTTCTTGCATCTTGGGTTTTGTCTATTAAGGAAGGGAAGGGAACTATCAAGGGAAGGCGCCAAGCTATTAGGACTATATAGCACTTGGAAGGGAAGTGGATAAAGATTTGGGATGGTACGGGGAGGCGAGGGATGGTGTTCAACCACTTGTGGACGGTCGGGGATCGAGCGCCGACCTGCATGAAGCGAGACCGTCGCTCTACCGTCAAGCCCAAATGGTTGGACCATGAAGGAAGGAAGGAATTGTGGAACCATCATAACACACTGGTGAACAAAGGCCTCGCTCCTTTAATGACCAGACGGTATAATCCACGGAGTCTGATTTAAAGACAAACGACAAAACAATGATTACAAAAGCAATGACGTAAATGGTGTAAAGTGTAATATATTTCCTTGAATCTTCATGACAGCACGGTCGGTGTTAAGGTAATCATTAGGATGCATTTATTTTCATATGTTGTGGTAGCGTCAGAGGATCGCTTCGCGCACTGTTGCAACACTCGTTTTCTCTGGATGGCAGAGTAAGGGGAGTCTTATATACTGGCGGTGCTCAGTGGAGACCCGGGCTTTTAGGTGGAGAGATGTTTAGCGAATGTTTTGACTTTTAGTTTTACGCTAAGTGGATGGTCTTTCTGACCTTGCTCTCTTTGTTGAAGGGTCTTTGAGGTTGATAAGTTCTTGTTTGAATATAGTTCTGGAACTGCGATGTTAAAAGCAAAAGTGGAAATATTTCATTGTCTCAATGAACTTCACATGTGTGCGTTTCAGTTACAAAATTTGGATTTTTCTTTGTTTTCGGCGAGTTTTTCTTTCATAGTTTGTTTTGGCTGATCTGATTTTTTTATATCTCATAATCACTGATGCCCATTGTGGATTTATACGTTATCCAGAGGTTCCTCTTAGTTATCAGTACTCGTTTTACTACCTGTGACATTCATCTAGTTCCCTTTCTTTCTTTCTTTTGTTCTCCTTTTTGGCATATATCTATGAACGAGTTCGAGATGACCTTCATGAAGTTTTGCCATGATGCTTCCAAGTCATGTTTACCTGTTAGCTCCCTCCAGATGTTCAGCAGTTCCTTTCTCATTCCTTGATGGTAACCTAGTAATTCATCATGAATCTTTATGTGGGGTTCTATATATGTAATCCATCTTAAATATGGTGATATGGTGCTCACATGAAGGGGTTAGCTTCTCCCTACTTGAATTTGATCACTCATGCCCTCTTCTGATGTTAGCACAAGATCCAGTATGCTGTTACCTCGTGTGGGATCTACCACATGCTGTATGAGGATGAAATCCCAAACAAGATCTATAAATTGTTCTCCCTCTGCTTGTGATGTTAGATTTACCCAATCTATGGTCTCATGGTTAAAATCCCCCATCATTAGGGTTTGGGTTTCTGAAGCTTCCTTGATTATATTATGCAGATCACCAACATCCTCTGCTGCTGCTGTGTCAGCCCTGTAGCATAATCCCACAGTCATTTTACTATTATTTTGAGTTAGTATGTTACACCATACAGACTCTGAGGATCCCGTGGTGTTCAGTTCCTCATTGTTGGTTGCATCCAGGTCCTCTTTCACATACAGCACCACCCCACCTGCTCTTGTTGTTCTGTCCTCTCTGAAAGGTGGGTGGCATCCTGGTAGATGGAATTCCCCCTTCTGTTGTCCTCTCGGCCCCATGTTTCACTGATGCCAATGAAGTCGGGGGTTTTAGACTCATCATACGCACATAATGAGTCAAATTTATTCATAGGCTTCAGGCGTTTGTGTTGAAACTATATAAACTCGTGATGTTGTTCCCGGAGAGATCGCACCTGTATTTAACATATTACTATTCTGTACATTGTCGCTCTGGTTCTAAACCTGTTTGTCGTCCGAGATATAGAGAGCTAGTTCGACCTGGGCGGGTGAAGGACCTTGTCCTCTCCTCCATCTACAATCCGGATTACCCGACCTCTCCTGATATTGAGAGGGTTTGCATTTGCATTTTTGTATTGGCTTGTGATTCTTAACTCCTTCAGTTTGCCTCTTAGAACCAAGTCTTTTATTTGTTGCTCAACTGTGAGGTCTGGAGACATGTACACTTGATTATACCCTTCTAGATCTTTGAGTTCGCGGGCCCTGCTTAGTATCAACCTTTTGTGTTCAAAATTTGCAATTGTTAATCGTACCATATTTGCTTCAGTCTTGATATATTTAATTCTTCCACCTTGCCTATCAGTTCCTCTAACATTGACTCAGTGATTCCCGGTCATTCTTGTCTTCTTTTCTCGCAAACTTTCTTATCATGAGGTTATTTTTTCGTCTTTGCCTATCCCTGGTTTCTGTATCCCTCTCTTGAGCACCTGCATCTGTCTCTTAAGCACCTGCATCTGTCTCTTGAGCACCTGCATCTGTCTCTTGAGCACCTGCATCTGTCTCTTGAGCACTTGCATCTGTCTCTTGAGCACCTGCATCTGTCTCTTGAGCACCTGCATCTGTCTCTTGAGCACCTGCATCTGTCTCTTGAGCACCTGCATCTGTCTCTTGAGCACCTGCATCTGTCTCTTGAGCACCTGCATCTGTCTCTTGAACACCTGCTGTTGGAAATTTCCAACACTTAATTCCTAATTCCTAGTACAATGAGATATATTTATTGTACTAGGCATTATAATTTACTAAGACTACTAACCCGTAATGTAGTGATAGTGAATTCATTTAATTAAGGCGTAGAAACGTCTCATCTTCCCTAGACATTATGGGCGGGGTGTTGCGTCAGCCACACGGCTGGAGGGATAATATCTACATGTACGTGAATCGAATTAAATTAATTTTACTTCAGCATTTTTAATAAGAATTATTTGCTGACAATACATTCATAGACAATCCATAAATATATCACCGTTTACTGGAAATATTTTATACAGTTACGATCAGCTGTTCCAGTGAATACGTGAAGAATGGAATTTCTACTCTTAATATTCTCGCCTATTTAATGCCATTTCATTTAAATATTTGCATAGCGAGAATCAATCTGTTGTCATATAAGACAAATTAATATCGAATAATTTAAGTTCAACCTTGTCTCAATCATCTCGGAAAGTTAGATAAAATATAGCGATTATTTATTGCGTTCCAACATTGGGATCTAGTGCGCATGCGCGAGCCAGCCGAGGGAGACTTGGCAGAGATAAACGCCATATTAGTAGGAGTGTCCTGGAGCTCGTCTGATTATCGTCTCATATTAATAGCATCCGTGCATTAACGGACCTCAAGTAGACGTGATGGCTTCATCTTATTCCAGACACCACGTCCGACAAAGCTAAGTTACCCCTTTTTATATAGTTGTGGCCTCAATTTATATATTATACTAGCAGTACCCACCATGCGTTGCTGTGGCTCAGTCTGGTTAAATGGG
The DNA here is from genome assembly GCA_020271785.1 of Procambarus virginalis. Classification (NCBI taxonomy): domain Eukaryota; kingdom Metazoa; phylum Arthropoda; class Malacostraca; order Decapoda; family Cambaridae; genus Procambarus; species Procambarus virginalis. Next base: position 18,899 of record WNGS01100415.1, read on the forward strand.
AAAGAAAGAAAAGAGAAAGCGCACGTTTCTAATATGTTTAATTTCACAATGCTTGTGGGTATACAATATTTTTTGTATACCCACATTGTCTGTGGAGATATAGAGATTGTCTGGTATGCCGACTCAAGAACACTCAACATATAATTGTCCATGTGAGAATCAATCCGTGTCTATATATAAATGCACAATTCTGAAGATTAGCCCTGAGCTTTGTTGATGGTGATTGCAAACGCCAATCGAATTGCAAATTACAATCACTTAAATTGAAATGGCATATCTCTTGGAATCATAGGAATGCGAGGAATGAGGACATCTTCCCCTTTGACAGGTCCTGTCAGATTGTTGCTTCTACGACGTCGCTGATTAATTTTTTTACTGCAAGGCGCGTGGCGTTGTAAAGTTTTGGCTGGTTGATATTTCACAAACATGTTAATTGGCAAGCCGTTTTTCAATTGCCGTACAATTGATGGTATCCCTGGTGAATTCAAAAATTCTGTTGGATAATTAACCGCCTCATCTGCTTCCACAAAAGATTCGACGGACTTGTATGTGACTGCCTCGCTTTGAATGATAGACTGAATAATATTGTTAAGGTCATAGACGTTTTGTTCTTGGCCACAAGAACAGCTCATTAACTCAGCCAATCGTGATTCTTATAATTGGTTTCAATATTTGGAAATACTTTTTCAACCAATTCATCTTTTGACGTCACTAAATTGCAGAAGTTATGAGGCAATTCAATTCGTCTTGAGGTCAGTTTTAAGAACAGTTAAAAAAAATGAGAAATAAAAAATAAACTATACCCACGAAATGAATGGTATGGTAAACACACAGCTCAATTCCAACGCAATGTCACACAAAATAATTAAATCAAAATGAAAATAAATCAAAATCTTTGAAAATTCAATTTATCAATGCAATCGGAAACATTGAAATGGAATCGTAACATTTTGTATAGCTTGTGTAGGTCTTACGTGCAACAGATGGCACTGCTTTAAAAAAAAACACGTTTTTACCTGTCACAGGTGTGGCATCTATATGAGTAGGTATATAAAAATGCGCACGTATTCGAATGGAACGTTGTCAAAATTTCAAAGCAATCGGTGAAAAACTTTCGGAGATTAAAGCGTGTGTTGCTCCTACGTCCTACAGATGGTGCTGTTTTTCAAAAAAAGAATGTTTTTTCTGTCACAGGTGAGGCATGTATATAGTAGGTATATAAAAACGCTCACCTATTCCAATGCAGCGTTGTGTCAAATTTCAAAGCAATCGTGAAGAGGTTCGAAGATGTCCCTCACATGAAAACACAGTTTTTCTAAAAAAAAAACATGTTTTTTTCCGGTCACAGACTGATATCGATATAGTATGTATATAAAAACCTGCTCGGATGCGAATGGAACGTTGTGTGAAAATTTCAAAGCAATCGGTGAAGAACTTTCGGAGATTAGCGATTTTGAACAAACGAACATTTTCCATTATATATTTATATAGATTGCGTGCCTTGTCGTTAGGATGTACGAACATCAAAATAACCTCGCGGGTGTAATTATCATATTCTATCCGCACTAAATTATGAATATGTG
>WNGS01100415.1:26324-49354 GCA_020271785.1 Procambarus virginalis
TCTATTAATATATATATATATAGATATATTTATATTTATATAGTATCATATTTTATATAGAACATATGTTATTAAATATGACCGAAAAAGTAAGATTAATAATTTCTAACACGAATTTTTCTCAAATTTTCCTTATGTTTGTTTTTCCACTGTACTGACGGTAAATGAAAAATCAATTCTCCAAAATTCATTGTTTACTTTCTTAGTCTGACAGCGAGCACTTGAACCGCGTTTCGTAATAACTAATTACATTTCAAGACTTTTAGTTATCACACACAATTTAACGTCTGAAAACTAACAGTTACTAGTTGTTAAACAGTCATTTTCTTTATTTTATACCTGCGTTTTGGGTGAGGTGATATGTTACAACAAGTTTGGGGAATGAGGTTGAGAACCCAAAACTTTCAACAGCAGCACACGATTAGAAACAACTGGGTATTAACTAAGGGAAGAAGTATGATCGTAAGTAACTGCAGAAGGGCCTATGGCCCGATATTTCTTGATGTTTCTATATTGGAGCGGGGTCTTGAAGTTGGGTAGAATATAGTTGTGCGCCATTAATTGGCTGTTGATTGCTGGTGTTGACATTCTTGAAGTGTAGTGCCTCGCACTTATGTAGCCCGCCTGCTATCGCTGTACTATCATGATTTCTGTGTTATTTGTTAAGATTTCTCTGGTGATGGTTTGGTTGTGGGAAGAGAGTATATGTTCCTTAATGGAGCCCTGTTGCTTATGCATCGTTAAACGCCTGGAAAGAGATGTTGTTGTCTTGCCTATATTACTGAGTTTTTTGAGGCTTACAGTCCCCAAGAGGGCATTTGAAGGCATAGACGACGTTTGTCTCTTTAGGCGTTCTGCTCCGTTGTCTGGAGAGTTTCTCATGAGTAGGCTGGCCGTTTTTTGGTTTTATAGTAAATCGTTAGTTGTATCTTCTGATTTTTGTCTGTAGGGATACAACATTTCTATTAACAATATCTTTCAGGACCCTTTCCTACGTTTTATGAGCTGTGGAGAAGAAAAAAAAATGAAGTTTGGAGATTTGATTTTTCATTTACCGTCACCAGTAAAAAGAAACATAAGAAAAATCGAGAAAATTCGTGTTAGAATTATTAATCTTACTTTTTCGGTCATATTTAATAATATATATATATAATATATATATATATATATAATTATATATATTAATATGATATATATATATATAATATATATATATATATATATATATATATATATATATCTTATAATTATATATTATATATATATAATATATATTGTGATGATAATCTCTTCCCAGAGATTGAGCCTGCTCTTTCTTCTTATCGTCACGTTCCCAGTAATATGCAAGATATGTTTTACAGTGCTTAAACGTATATCAAGACCAGCCACGCACCTGCAACTCCCCCTCCCCCACTCCTGCACACCTGGTCGACCCGCCAACTGCTACTCCCAGCCAAACTACCGACTTGCGGCTGTCCTGCATTCTCATTGGCCGTTCAACAACACACCACTCCAGCTCCACGCCAATCACATTCCTCGCAAGCCATTGTCGGGATACTGGCAGCCCTACCAGTCAGAATATATCTAGTGCTCTTGCTGTGAACACCTACTTGACCCACCTTGTGTGATCAAATAGAGGTTGATAGCTTGCGCATATATTCCCAGCACCATTTATCTTTGTATTCCTGTTAACGTAACCAGTTCCCCCCTTTTCAGTTTGTTATATATATTTTTACATGTTTTACTTTTACATTATTTTAAATGCCAAGGAATTGTCTTTATTTTATTTTGTTTTCTAGATTAATTAAAGTGCATTTTTTTATATTTTGTGTTTTCGTGTATCTTACCTTACCTTACCACAGATTATCAGACAAGCAGTCACTCTTTTTTTTCTTTTTTTTTATAACTTGCATGTATGTGGCCCAGCATTGACATCTGCTATTTGGAAGACTGCCGACTACCATTTCCAACACGTTACCGTCACAATATATATATATATATATATATATATATATATATATATATATATATATATATATATATATATATATATATTGTGACGGTAACGTGTTGGAAATGGTGGTCGGCAGTCTTCCAAATAGCAAATGTCAATGCTGGGCCACATACATGCAAGTTAAGGAGGCACCCTTCTTGAGCCCGGATGGGCACATGTATAAGCAAATAGATGGGGTCGCTATGGGTTCTCCCCTAGGCGTCCTGTTTGCAAACTTCTACATGGGTACTATTGAGGAAAAAGTCTTAGTCGACTTGAACTTGAAACCGGCCATATACTGCAGGTATGTTGACGACATTTTTACACAGGTACCTGATGTCAGACATCTGCAGGAGCTGAAAGAAGCGTTTGAGCAGAATTCTGTGTTACGTTTCACTTACGAGATGGAGAAGGATGGGAAGCTGCCCTTTCTAGATGTAACAGTCATGGAAAGGAGCGGAGGTTTCCACACTGCAGTCTACACTAAGGAAACAAACATAGGAATGTGCCTAAATGCCAACAGTGACTGCCCAGATAGGTACAAGAGGAGTGTTGTTAACGCTTATGTCGACCGTGCTCTCAGCCACAGCTCAGAATGGAAGCAAGTCGACGAAGAACTCTGTAGAGTAAGGCAGGTCCTAGTCAACAACGGCTTCTCCAATGGTTTCATTGAAGACATCATAAGAAGGAAAGTGAAACGCCATGCAACCTCTGAAGATACAACTAACACAACACCTATACCCCCTATTAGACTATTTTACAGGAACTTCTTCTCCACAGCTCATAAAACGGAGGAAAGGGTCCTGAAAGATATTGTTAATAGAAACGTTATCCCTACAGACAAAAATCAGAAGATACAATTGACGATTTACTATAAAACCAAGAAAACTGCCAACCTACTCATGAGAAACTCTCCAGACACAAAGCAGAACGCTTTGAAAGAGACCAATGTCGTCTATGCCTTCAAATGCCCACTTGGGGACTGTAAGCCCCAAAGAACTCAATATATAGGCAAGACAACAACATCTCTTTCCAGGCGATTAACGATGCATAAGCAACAGGGCTCTATCAAGGAACATATAATCTCTTCCCACAACCAAACCATCACCAGAGAAATCTTAACAAACAACACAGAAATCATTGATAGATACAGCGACAACAGGCGGCTTGACATCTGCGAGGCACTACACATCAAGAAGTCAACACCAGCAATCAACAGCCAATTAACGCACAACTATATTCTACCCACTTCAAGACTCCGCTCCAATATAGAAACATCAAGAAATACGGGCCAATAGGCCTTCTGCAGTTACAGATCTATTCTTCCCTTTAGCTTATACCCATTGTTTCGTGTTCTGTGTTTGTTCTCACCTCACCCCAAACCATTGTAACATGTCACCTCACCCAAATGCAGGTATAAAAAAGAAAAGCTGTTTAAACTCTGTTCAGTTATAGTTGTTCTGTGTGTGTGTAACTAAAGTCTTTGAAAATGTAATAAGTTTTACGAAACGCGCTCAAGTGTCGCGTCAGACTAAGAAATAAACAATGAATTTTGGAGAATTGATTTTTCATTTACCGTCATCAGTAAAAACAAACATAAGGAAAATTGAGAAAATTCGTGTTAGAATTATTAATCTTACTTTTTCGGTCATATTTAATAACATATATATATATATATATATATATATATATATATATATATATATATATATATATATATATATATATATATATATATATATATATATATATATATATGTCATACCTAGTAGCCAGAACGCACGTCTCAGCCTACTATGCAGGCCCGATTTGCCTAATAAGCCAAGTTTTCATGAATTAATATATTTTCTCTAATTTTTTTCTTATGAAATGATAAAGCTACCCATTTCATTATGTATGAGGTCAATTTTTTATTGGAGTTAAAATTAACGTAGTTATATGACCGAACCTAACCAACCCTACCTAACCTAACCTAACCTATCTTTATAGGTTTGATTAGGTTAGGTAGCCGAAAAAGTTAGGTTAGGTTAGGTAGGTTAGGTAGTCGAAAAACAATTAATTCATGAAAACTTGGCTTATTAGGCAAATCGGGCCTTGCATAGTAGGCTGAGAAGTGCGTTCTGGCTACTAGGTACGATATATATATATATATATATATATATATATATATATATATATATATATATATATATATATATATATATATATATATATACACCAATCATCAAAACACACTGATCTAAGTATGCGGAAAACCACTAGTGAAAAATAGAGAATGCTTAACGAGTTTTCGGCTACATGGCCTTCATCAGAGCAAAGTAGACTGGAGGTGGAAACAGATTGATTGATAAAGATTAAGCCACCCAAGAGGTGGCACGGGCATGAATAGCCCGTAAGTGGTACAATTTTTTTTTCCTCCGTAATTCTTTTCATTATTCTGAGATTGCATTTAATCATCGAGCTGTTATCGCGGGGGAGGATACTGCTTCACAGTCTTTATGAGGGCGTCCAGCTGCTGGACACCTTTGTTGACCAGGAGAGTGGCTCTGTTGATGGCTTCAGGGTGGCCACAGCATGATTCAGGAACTCTTAAAGCTCTTCTAAGGTCGTTGGTTGCTTCACATTCTAGAAGATAGTGAAGTAATGGCTTTTCTGTGACAGTTTGGCAGAAGATGCACTCTCTCTGTCGGGGTTCACCAATCTCCCAGTTGCATCTGTAACCTAGACGTAGTCTATATAACCTAACTGCTATTTCCCTGTGGATTCCTTTTGGATATTTAACCTTTCTAATTTAGTTGCCTGAAGATACCATGTTGCAGAGGGCGAGCCTTCAGCTATTCTCTGGTGTAGGTAGGCTTTGTTGAGGTGTGAGAGTTTTTTGGTGATGATGTTTTTAATGTTCTCTAGGCTGGGTTGAATTGTTTTATCTATCACTGGATGACGAGTTGCCAGTTTAGCAATTTCATCAGCTTTCTCATTTAATGGGATTCCAATATGGGATGGGATCCAGTTCAAGGTTATGTTGAGTCCTTTGCCTTTAGCGACTGCTCCAAGATACAAAATGGTGGTAATTATTTCCACGTTATCTTTCCACTGTTTTTGTCCTAGTATTTGAAGTGAGGTGGAAACATTGTTGATCAGACCTTCATACCCGCCAGGGCAGGTCACCTGACCACCAAGGAAAGGTGAAGGAAAGGAAATGTAAGAAAGAAGGTAATTGCAGAAGGCCCGATGGCCCATCCGAGGCAGCTCCAATTAATAAACAGAACTGGAAGATATATAAAAATGCCATACAGGTTAAATGGATGTTATATTGTATTGACGTGCTATATTGAGGCTGCTATATACGAGTTGGATCCCCATATAAGCCTAAATATAGTCACATATCATCAAACGCCTAGTTTGATGATATGGGCGCCTAGTGTGGTGATATGGGCGCCTGGTTTGATGATATGGGCGCCTAGTGTGGTGATATGGGTGCCTGGTTTGATGATATGGGTGCCTGGTTTGATGATATGGACGCCTAGAGTGATGATATGGGCCCCTAGTGTGATGATATGGGCGCCTAGTTTGGTAATATGAGGAGTAATATGTTAACGCAACTTCTATCCACTCTTCCTATTATGGGCTCCATATTAATTGTTTACGCGTGTATATATTCCTAGTACATGCAGAATATATTCTTATATTACACTAATCTAGGAACAACTACGGGCTCACCATAGCCCGTGCTACTTGGAACTTTTTGTTCCAGGTAGCGAATCTTAAACAACAACAACAACACCTCCAGCAAGTCAATTCAAGCCTAGTCCTGCCCGGCTCGGCGCATTCTTGTCTGAAAATGGATTAAAATCATATTCTTTAAATGCTTTAAAGTACTATACTGATAATTTTGGAGTTTGTGACGTTGAACTCTGCTGTAAGTGTTTTAGTACACTGAAGCTCTGTATGGAGAGCTTAAACAATCTAACAGTACAAAGATTTGGTGACATATTTTTCGCCAGCGATGAAACCCATTTATGGTGCAACAAAGCCTAATATATTGCTTAACCTGATAGAAGGTAGGATTTATGGAATACATATGGGATATACTGCATTTAAGTTGTTGATAACAAATTCTAACCAAATTTACCTTATGTAATCTAACCTAACCTACCAAGTCTAACCTAACCTATTCTACCAAGTCTAACCTAAACAGATTAATTTTAAACAGTCTAATAAGGCAAACTTTTCAATTATTAATGACTGCCGCTCTATGTAATTTGATGAAATCCAGATTCCTGGTTTTATCTTAATAATTTAAGAGCGAAATAGTGAAAACATAATTATTTGAAAATATTAAAATACGTCATCACAAAGAGAGGCTTTTATAACAAGATATTGAAACAACCTTGTGATCTTGAAATAGATCTTGCCATCAATTTTCAGCCAGACAGTCGTGGCTAATCAATGGTGACGTGGTTTTTTGTGATAGCGCGTGAGGCAGGATAAATCATGTTGACCATTAGCAGTTTGATCACCAGAGCGAGGCACTAGATAACTGTAGACCGTTATCCTAGGCCGTGGGCGGCCTGAGATTTTATAGTGTTAGAGCGCAATGATATCTTCACTCGGTTGAATTAGGAACTCTAGTTGATCCATAATCTCTACCCCAAAGGATGGATAGACCTTGTGCAGACTCCCTCAGTCACAGAGTTGCTTGCACCCCATAAATGGGTTGACCCGTAAATACAGCTGTGGTGCCCGCATCGACAGTGAGCTACATGATCTCGCTGGGGTCATGTCCAAAAAAAAAAAAATACTATAAAAAATGCGCGTGTGTGTGTGTGTACACACACACACACCGCACACACCACACACACTGACCAAAGAGCCAGAGCTCAACCCTCGCAAGCACAGATAGGTGAGTACACACACACACACACACACACACACACACACACACACCACACACACACACNCCAAGGGTTCCTGGGAAGTATTGACCTCATCATACAAGCGTGACTCACTCTAGTATCTGTGTTAATATTGACCTGTGGCAAACTTTAATGTTTAGTTCCCTTCTTAATAATAACATCAGTGAAAGATGAGCGTAGGAGCTAAGTGTCGCTAGCGCCTGTTGCCGTTAGCTGTTACCGTTAGTAGTTATTAATTTATAAATATGATTATTACATTCTTTTATAATGACAATGGGTTTTACGCTGTCATTATCCCTGTGTTTTGAATGATATTACTGACTGGAAACATCAAAGACTCAATAATACAGAATTAAAATGATTCAAAGAAATTGCAACTTAAACTTAAGTGGGCAACATTTTTATTGACCTTAAGGCAGGATATGATCGTCTAATAACGAGAGAGGACGTGGCAAAGTATCTCACTGCAAAGTGCAACAAGCGTGTACACTCTTAGTTCTCTCCTCATAAGCGACTGAAACCCTTCAGAGAGTGTTTCAACGCCACAGCTGACAGGATTATCGGTAACTCTTACTAAAGCGAAAATCATTGGCATCACTTTTGAACAGTTGAGGAGTTTGTTTACCTGGATGTTTGAAGCGTTCCCGCACGCAGGTTGCTGTAGGCTGCGGCACCCTGCAGCCTACAGCCTACAGCAACATGCAGCCAACAGTAACATGCAGCCTACAGCAACATGCAGCCTACAGCAACATGCAGCCAACAGCAACATGCAGCCAACAGCAACATGCAGCCTACAGCAACATGCAGCCAACAGCAACATGCAGCCAACAGCAACATGCAGCCAACAGCAACATGCAGCCAACAGCAACATGCAGCCAACAGCAACATGCAGCCAACAGCAACATGCAGCCTACAGCAACATGCAGCCAACAGCAACATGCAGCCAACAGCAACATGCAGCCAACAGCAACATGCAGCCAACAGCAACATGCAGCCAACAGCAACATGCAGCCAACAGCAACATGCAGCCAACAGCAACATGCAGCCAACAGCAACATGCAGCCTACAGCAACATGCAGCCAACAGCAACATGCAGCCAACAGCAACATGCAGCCTACAGCAACATGCAGCCTACAGCAACATGCAGCCAACAGCAACATGCAGCCAACAGCAACATGCAGCCTACAGCAACATGCAGCCAACAGCAACATGCAGCCAACAGCAACATGCAGCCAACAGCAACATGCAGCCAACAGCAACATGCAGCCAACAGCAACATGCAGCCTACAGCAACATGCAGCCAACAGCAACATGCAGCCAACAGCAACATGCAGCCTACAGCAACATGCAGCCAACAGCAACATGCAGCCAACAGCAACATGCAGCCAACAGCAACATGCAGCCAACAGCAACATGCAGCCAACAGCAACATGCAGCCAACAGCAACATGCAGCCTACAGCAACATGCAGCCTACAGCAACATGCAGCCAACAGCAACATGCAGCCAACAGCAACATGCAGCCTACAGCAACATGCAGCCAACAGCAACATGCAGCCAACAGCAACATGCAGCCTACAGCAACATGCAGCCAACAGCAACATGCAGCCAACAGCAACATGCAGCCAACAGCAACATGCAGCCAACAGCAACATGCAGCCAACAGCAACATGCAGCCAACAGCAACATGCAGCCTACAGCAACATGCAGCCAACAGCAACATGCAGCCAACAGCAACATGCAGCCAACAGCAACATGCAGCCTACAGCAACATGCAGCCAACAGCAACCTGCAGCCTACAGCAACATGCAGCCAACAGCAACATGCAGCCAACAGCAACATGCAGCCTACAGCAACATGCAGCCAACAGCAACCTGCAGCCTACAGCAACATGCAGCCTACAGCAACATGCAGCCAACAGCAACATGCAGCCTACAGCAACCTGCAGCCTACAGCAACCTGCAGCCTACAGCAACCTGCAGCAACATGCAGCCAACAGCAACATGCAGCCTACAGCAACATGCAGCCAACAGCAACATGCAGCCAACAGCAACATGCAGCCTACAGCAACATGCAGCCAACAGCAACATGCAGCCTACAGCAACATGCAGCCTACAGCAACATGCAACCTACAGCAACATGCAGCCTACAGCCTACAGCAACATGCATCCTACAGCAACATGCATCCTACAGCAACATGCAGCCTACAACAACCTGCCCCATGTTGAGCCAGCAGGGTGTTGACTCCCCCAACACTGCAGGAGTCAGTCGTGTGTGGCTCTGCTGGAGTGTTCTCACCGTCTGCAGGCCCTCACGCTCCCCACCAGGGGCTACGACCCCGATCTTTGGGAGGGTTTGGGAGAAGTTTTGGTTATTTTGAGTCATGCAAAGTTTTCCCTTGTGTATATATATATATATATATATATATATATATATATATATATATATATATATATATATATATATATATATATATATATATATATATATATATATATATATATATACTAGCTGTACCCGGCCACGCGTTGCTGTGGTCCGCGTTGCTGAGCCACAGCAACCTTTCCTGTCCCCTAGTCCTCTTCACCTTTCCCTCCTCCCCCATCCGCTCGTCCACCCAACCATTCCCCACTCCTCTGTCCCCTCGTCCTCCCAACCATTCTCCTCTCCCCCGTGTCCTCGTCCTCCCCACTATTCCCCACTCAATGATCCCTCGTCCTCCCCACCATTCTCCCTCTCCCCCATGCCCTCGTCCTTCCTACCATTGCCCCCTCCAGTGTCCCCTCTTCCTCCCCTCTCCCCCTGTTCTCAACACCATTCTCAATTCCCCTCTCCCTCGTCCCCACCATCCCCTTGTCCTCCCCTTCGCATGTCATTACCTCCTCCCCTGTCCCCTCGTTGTCCCCCACTCCCGTTCCCCCGTCATCCCCACCATTCCCCACTCCCTTGTCCGATGCATTCCCAAATGATCTGGTATTCCCTTCAGAAATTGGGAACATCAAATAATCGGATGTTGCCATCACTGAAAAATAAGAAGAATAGTTAAAAACCAAATGAAAAAAATGACAAAAAATACAAAATAAACTATACTCATGAAATGAACTGTATGGTAAACAACACAGCTCAATTCCAAGGCAATGTCACACAAAATAATGAAATCAAAATGAAATTTATTGAAATCAATGAAATTTCAATTTATCAATGCAATCGAAAACACTGAAATGAAATTGTAACATATTTAGTATAGCGAGTGTTGCTCCTACATGCAACAGATGGCGCTGTTTTTCAAACAAAGCATGGTTTTACCTGTCACAGGTGTGGCATCTATACTTATATTCACGAAATGAACTGTATGGTAAACAGCACAGCTCGATTCCAATGCAATGTCCCACAAACTAACTAAATCAAAATGAAAATAAATCGAAATCTATGAAAATTCAATTTATCAATGCAATGGGAAACATTGAAATGGAATCGTAACATTTAGTATAGCATATGTTGCTCTTGCGAGCAACATATGGCGCTGTTTTAAAAAAAGCTTGTTTCTATCTGTTACAGGTGTAGCATCTATATAGTAGGTATATAAAAGCATGCGCGTATTCAAATGGTACATTGTGTCAAAATTTAAAAGCAATCGGTGAAGAACTTTCAGAGATTACAGCATGTGTTGCTCTTACGTCCAACAGATGGCGTTCGTTTTAAAAAAAAGCATGTTTTTTCCTGTCACAGGTGAGGCATGTATAGTATGTATATAAAAACATGCGCCTATTCGAATGCACCAATGTGTCAAAATTTCAAAGCAATCAGTAGGTTTCGAAGATTTCACTCACATGAAAAACACAATTTCTCAAAAAAAGCATGTTTTTTCCCCGTCACAGACGTGACATATAAATTGTATATGTATAAAAACCCGCTCGGATGTGAATGGAACGTTGTGTGAAAATTTCAAAACAATCAGTGAAAATTTCAAAACAATCTGACTTTCGGAGATTAGCGATTTTGAAGAACGAACATTTCCAATATATATATATATATATATATATATATATATATATATATATATATATATATATATATATATATATATATATATATATGTATATATATATATATATATATATATATATATATATATATATATATATATATATATATATATATATTTTCAAAGACTTTAGTTACACACACTGAACAGAGTTTAAACAGCTTTTCTTTTTATACCTGCATTTGGGTGAGGTGACATGTTACAATGGTTTGGGGTGAGGTGAGAACAAACACAGAACACGAAACAATGGGTATAAGCTAAAGGGAAGAATACATCTGTAACTGCAGAAGGCCTATTGGCCCATATTTCTTGATGTTTCTATATTGGAGCGGAGTCTTGAAGTGGGTAGAATATAGTTGTGCGTTAATTGGCTGTTGATTGCTGGTGTTGACTTCTTGATGTGTAGTGCCTCGCAGATGTCAAGCCGCCTGTTGTCGCTGTATCTATCAATGATTTCTGTGTTGTTTGTTAAGATTTCTCTGGTGATGGTTTGGTTGTGGGAAGAGATTATATGTTCCTTGATAGAGCCCTGTTGCTTATGCATCGTTAATCGCCTGGAAAGAGATGTTGTTGTCTTGCCTATATATTGAGTTCTTTGGGGCTTACAGTCCCCAAGTGGGCATTTGAAGGCATAGACGACATTGATCTCTTTCAAAGCGTTCTGCTTTGTGTCTGGAGAGTTTCTCATGAGTAGGTTGGCAGTTTTCTTGGTTTTATAGTAAATCGTCAATTGACGATTTACTATAAAACCAAGAAAACTGCCAACCTACTCATGAGAAACTCTCCAGACACAAAGCAGAACGCTTTGAAAGAGATCAATGTCGTCTATGCCTTCAAATGCCCACTTGGGGACTGTAAGCCCCAAAGAACTCAATATATAGGCAAGACAACAACATCTCTTTCCAGGCGATTAACGATGCATAAGCAACAGGGCTCTATCAAGGAACATATAATCTCTTCCCACAACCAAACCATCACCAGAGAAATCTTAACAAACAACACAGAAATCATTGATAGATACAGCGACAACAGGCGGCTTGACATCTGCGAGGCACTACACATCAAGAAGTCAACACCAGCAATCAACAACCAATTAACGCACAACTATATTCTACCCACTTCAAGACTCCGCTCCAATATAGAAACATCAAGAAATATGGGCCAATAGGCCTTCTGCAGTTACAGATCTATTCTTCCCTTTAGCTTATACCCATTGTTTCGTGTTCTGTGTTTGTTCTCACCTCACCCCAAACCATTGTAACATGTCACCTCACCCAAATGCAGGTATATATATATATATATATATATATATATATATATATATATATATATATATATATATATATATATATATATATATATATATATTGGTAGTATTCTTTCCTGTAGACATATATTATTAATTATGACCGAAAAAGTAAGATTAATAATTCTAACACGAATTTTCTCGATTTTCCTTATGTTTCTTTATACTGTTGATGGTAAATGAAAAATCAATTCTCCAAAATTCATTTTTATTTCTAGTCTGACGCGACACTTGAGCACGTTTCGTAAAACTTATAACATTTTCAAAGACTTTAGTTTACACATACACAACTATAACTGAAGAGCATTGGCTCTTTTATACCTGCATTTGGGTGAGGTGATGTAATACACTAGTTTTGGATGAGGTGAAAACAAACTTTCAACAAAACACAGAACACGGAACAATGGGTATAAGCTAAAGGGAAGAATTGATCTGTAACTGCAGACGGCCTATTGGCCTATATTTCTTGAGGCTTCAATATTGGAGCGGAGTCTTGAAGTGGGTAGAATATAGTTGTGCGTTAATTGGTTGTTGATTGCTGGTGTTGACTTCTTGATGTGTAGTGCCTCGCAGATGTCAAGCCGCCTGCTGTCGCTGTATCTATCAATGATTTCTGCGTTGTTTGCTAAGATTTCTCTGGTGATGGTTTGGTTGTGGGAAGAGATTATATGTTCCTTAATGGAGCCCTGTTGCTTATGCATCGTTAAACGCCTGGAAAGAGATGTTGCTGTCTTGCCTATATACTGAGTTTTTTGAGGCTTACAGTCCCCAAGAGGGCATTTGAAGGCATAGACGACGTTGGTCTCTTTTATAGCGTTCTGCTCAGTGTCTGGAGAGTTTCTCATGAGTAGGCTGGCCGTTTTCTTGGTTTTATAGTAAATCGTCAGTTGTATCTTCTGATTTTTGTCTGTAGGGATAACATTTCTATTAACAATATCTTTCAGGACCCTTTCCTCCATTTTATGAGCTGTGGAAAAGAAGTTTCTGTAAAATAGTCTAATAGGGGGTATAGGTGTTGTATTAGTTGTCTCTTCAGAGGTTGCATGGCGTTTCAGTTTCCTTCTTATGATGTCTTCAACGAAACCATTGGAGAAGCCGTTGTTGACTAGGACCTGCCTTACCCTACAGAGTTCTTCGTCGACTTGCTTCCATTCTGAGCTGTGGCTGAGAGCATGGTCGACAAAAGCGTTAACAACACTCCTCTTGTACCTGTCTGGGCAGTCACTGTTGGCATTTAGGCACATTCCTATGTTTGTTTCCTTAGTGTAGACTGCAGTGTGGAAACCTCCGCTCCTTTCCATGACTGTTACATCTAGAAAGGGCAGCTTCCCATCCTTCTCCATCTCGTAAGTGAAACGCAACACAGAATTCTGCTCAAATGCCTCCTTCAGCTCCTGCAGATGTCTGACATCAGGTACCTGTGTAAAAATGTCTTCAACATACCTGCAGTATATGGCCGATTTCAAGTTCATGTCGACTAAGACTTTTTTCTCGATGGTACCCATGTAGAAGTTCGCAAACAGGACACCTAGGGGAGAACCCATGGGGACCCAATCTATTTGCTTATACATGTGCCCATCCGGGCTCAAGAAAGGTGCCTCTTTAGTACAAGCTTGGAGAAGTTTCTTCAGGATATTTTCTGGTATGTCAAGAGGAGTACAGGCCGGATCACGATACACTCGGTCCACTATCATCCCGATCGTTTCATCCACAGGTACGTGGTAAACAGTGATTCTACGTCCAACGATGCTCTTTCCCTGTGGCCCGTGTTCCCAGCAGTAAGTCAACAAATTCCTTTGGAGACTTCAGGCTGAAGGCGCAAGGGACATAAGGAGTCAGCAAGCCGTTGAGTCGTTTCGCCAGTCTGTACGTGGGTGTGGGTATCTGGCTGGTGATTGGCCGAAGTGGGTTTCCAGGCTTATGTGTCTTGACATTTCCATACACATATCCAGGTTTATATTCCCCAATAATCTTGGCAGGTGGAGTCCAGATTTCTTGGCGTTCACAGTTTCAATCAATTTGTTGACCTTTGCTTTCAATTCGGATGTATTGTAGTTCGTTATCCTTCGAAATTTAGTTTGGTCAGAGAGTATGAGGTTCATTTTCGCTAGATATTCGTCTTTCTTAAGAATGACGTATATTGGCGACTTGTCGCCTATCACTCAACGGCTTGCTGACTTCTTATGTCCTTGTGCCTTCAGCCTGAAGTCTCCAAAGGAATTTGTTCACTTACTGCGGGAACACGGGCCACAGGGATAAGAGCCTCGTTGGACGTAGATCACTGTTTACCAACGTACCTGTGGATGAAACAATCGGGATATAGCGGACCGAGTGTATCGTGATCCGGCCTGTACTCCTCTTGACATACCAGAAAATATCCTGAGGAAACTACTCCAAGCTTGTACTAAAGAGGCACCCTTCTTGAGCCCGGATGGGCACATGTATAAGCAAGTAGATGGGGTCGCCATGGGTTCTCCCATAGGTGTCCTGTTTGCAAACTTCTACATGGGTACCATCGAGAAAAAAGTCTTAGTCGACATGAACTTGAAACTGGCCATATACTGCAGGTATGTTGACGACATTTTTACACAGGTACCTGATGTCAGACATCTGCGGGAGCTGAAGGAGGCATTTGAGCAGAATTCTGTGTTGCGTTTCACTTACGAGATGGAGAAGGATGGGAAGCTGCCCTTTCTAGGTGTAACAGTCATGGAAAGGAGTGGAGGTTTCCACACTGCAGTCTACACTAAGGAAACAAACAGGAATGTGCCTAAATGCCAACAGTGACTGCCCAGACAGGTACAAGAGGAGTGTTGTCAACGCTTATGTCGACCGTGCTCTCAGCCACAGCTCAGAATGGAAGCAAGTCGACGAAGAACTCTGTAGGGTAAGGCGGGTCCTAGTCAACAACGGCTTCTCCAATGGTTTCTTGAAGACATCATAAGAAGGAAAGTGAAACACCATGCAACCTCTGAAGAGACAACTACCACAACACGTGACCCCCTATTAGACTATTTTACAGGAACTTCTTTTCCACAGCTCATAAAACGAGGAAAGGGTCCTGAAAGATATTGTTAATAGAAATGTTATCCCTACAGACAAAAATCAGAAGATACAACTGACGATTTATAAAACCAAGAAAACAGCCAGCCTACTCATGAGAAACTCTCCAGACACTGAGCAGAACGCTCTAAAAGAGACCAACGTCGTCTATGCCTTCAAATGCCCTCTTGGGACTGTAAGGCTCAAAAAACTCAGTATATAGGCAAGACAACAACATCTCTTTCCAGGCGTTTAACGATGCATAAGCAACAGGGCTCCATTAAGGACATNGAGGTGGTCCAGCTGCCTCACAGAGAGAAAAATCAAAGCAGTTTCAGGGAAATAGAACACCGGTACAACTTTATTTCTAAAGGATCAGAGGATCTTGATTCATGGAAGAAAGTGCAAAGAACTTTCTCAAGGATGTGGGTTCCAGTCTCAATGAAAAAACAAAGAGTCCCTAAGCACAGCCAGTTTTCTTTTCCAGCGCCTCAGTGTGGCGATCCAAAGGGGGAACGCCTGCTGCATCCTCGGTTACTGCCCGGCGTCGGAATAGTTGGAAGAAATTACAGCCTCTAAGAAACAAAAGTTTGTTATAAATGACCCCATTTTATAACCAATCAATTTGTAACTATGTAACTTTGTGTAAAAAAGTATATAATAATAAAAGTGGTGGTATATAATATACATATAGTGTATGTATATAGGGCTGGTGTATGTAGGGCTGGTACATCAGACCCTTAACAAGCTCTGCAATGTGTAGACTGTCCACAAACAGGTATATGATCATTCAGCAATTCCCATTTCGTCTTGTGTTGTATCATTCCTGGCGATCTTCTCTAGCATGGAGGAAGTGTATGAGAGAGTTAACTCGAGTGTCATAATGGGGTATACTTACCTGTTTAGGTAATACGTGGGTTTGTCCCTATGATTCCAGACCAGCCACTGAGAAGGCGCCTCTAGTCGACCTACGAACAGTCTTTGTTTTGCATGTTTTGATCAAGAGTAGAGAGAATAACTAAGTGCACATCGCTCAATATCAGCGCCATCCTCTGTGACATCACACATCAGCAGCACCTACCTCGTGACATTGCACATCAACGTCATGCTTAGTGACATCATACAAAATCAGCATCCTTAGTGATATTACATGGCATCATCAGCTTCCTTAAGTGACATCACACATCATCACGATCCTCAGTATCGTCAAACTTCACAGACTTTCTCACCACGTGTAAAGTTGTACATAAATTGTTGTCATTAAAGATGCTAAAACACAATAGTTCCAGTTAAGATTAAATGGGCATCCACCCACGTCGCCCCGATCTGTGGACGTTGAGGCGGAGACATTCCAGGACAAGAAAGGCGGCCAGTGTGTCGCGACCCACTGGCGACGGCAGCCATTGTCTCCTTCCAGCAGGGTTATAACGTAGTGCCTCGCAATAATTTCTCCCCCCATCCCCACTGCCATCACCTGTAATAACAACAATAATAAGGCTGTACATATGTAATGAGATGGCGCAGCATCAGCTCTCTAAATCCTCCCCTCTCGCTGTGGCCGGCCACTATTGGTTAGTAATTTGCGGTGGGTTGGCTGCTTGATAGAAAGGAAGGGGGAGGAGGATGGAAGGAGGGGGGTGGATGGTGCTCCCTCTATCATCCACCATTCTCCCCCTCCCTCCATAGGGAGCACTAGAGGAGGTGGTGTTGGCAGCGCTGAAGGGGGCCAGGTCTGGAGGGGCCCAGCTCTGGAGGGGGGAGGCAGTATGGAAGGTCAGAGAGATATAGGTCTGTGGGTTTCGCTAAGCACAGAGTCTCAAGTATTCTCGGAGCTCCCAGAGTGAACAGCGGTATAGTGGCCGGCGCGTCTTACAAGGAAAGGTAAGAAAGAATACAATATGAAATATGTAGCGGGGTGGACAATATGTAAACACAAGGAAGCACTTAAGTAGTTATACTTGACCGCTGGTGTTTGCTGTGCGAGGCGCTGCCTCCGTCCCCTGGACGACCGCTGCGACCACCGCCGTCACTCGTCGCTCCGTCCACCCAGCCACCGACACCATTCCCGCCCGTCGGGTCCAGATACATGTGAAAATAAGTGACTTATCGCAAACTTAAACGAACACAACTTGAAACGAGATGCTAATGGTCCTTTCGCTGGGGAAGGAATGGCCGGTTAAATCCGTGCATTACAGAGTGTTTAAACAACCAGTTTAAAGCAGTGCCCAATGACATAGCCTACCGATAAGGCAGTGGACAATTACATCCTTCAGTGGGACCAGAGAAATGTATCAGTATTTACTTCTTGGCATCGTATATCTTTCCAGTTATCAGGTAAGAACTTTTGTTCTCCCTTTACGGAGTAAAATATATTACCAATTAAACAATATTAACGCCATGTATTACACAAATGTAACTTGACAAGGACATCATCAATTTTTTTGGTCAAATCTTTTAAAAACTTACACTCGAATGGCATCCACGGTTGATGACGTCAAACTGTCATCAACGTCATAGATGTTGTTGATCGATGATCGATCAACATTGTTGTCCGGTGTTGATCAACGTTATCAACGTCATCAACATATCGTGATCACGTCCTGGCTCGACGTGATAACACAAGCATTCAGACTCCAATTTAGAGGTAACCAACACAAATTACAATTTGAATTGTCTAGTTCATACGTTAGGAGAATAAACGGCTGAGTACCACAAATATAAACTTTAAATTCCAGTCGTCAGCTTTAAATTATACAAGACTAAAAAAATTTCGACAACTGCGTAAATGGTTATCATTGTTATATTACATATTGTATATATATATTGTTATATTACAGTGTTATCATTGCGGACTCTGAACTGAGTGTTGTGACTCTACGATAGATAGGTTTAAGATATGACCTCATTGTTGCTACGGCCTTCTTGGACAGTGTGCCTTGATGAGACGGGCACGCTTTTAGCACGTAGACGGCACGTAGACGGCACGTAGACGGCACATACCTTGCATGTAGACGGCACATACCTTGCACGTAGACGGCACATACCTTGCACGTAGACGGCACATACCTTGCTCGTAGACGGCACATACCTTGCACGTAGACGGCACATACCTTGCACGTAGACGGGCACATACCCTGCACGTAGACGGCACATACCTTGCACGCAACGGCACATACCCTGCACGTAGACGGCACATACCCTGCACGTAGACGGCACATATCTTGCACGTAGACGGCACATACACTGCACGTTGACGGCACATATCTTGCACGTAGACGGCACATACCCTGCACGTAGACGGCACATACCTTGCACGCAAACGGCACATACCTTGCACGTAGACGGCACATACCTTGCACGTAGACGGCACATATCTTGCACGTAGACGGCACATACCTTGCACGTAGACGGCACATACCCTGCACGTAGACGGCACATACCTTGCACGTAGACGGCACATACCTTGCACGTAGACGGCACATACCCTGCACGTAGACGGCACATACCTTGCACGTAGACGGCACATATCTTGCACGTAGACGGCACATACCCTGCACGTAGACGGCACATATCTTGCACGTAGACGGCACATACCTTGCACGTAGACGGCAAATACCCTGCACGTAGACGGCACATACCTTGCACGTAGACGGCACATACCTTGCACGTAGACGGCACATATCTTGCACGTAGACGGCACATACCCTGCACGTAGACGGCACATACCTTGCACGTAGACGGCACATACCCTGCACGTAGACGACACATACCTTGCACGAAGACGCCACATATCTTGCACGTAGACGGCACATACCTTGCACGTAGACGGCACATACCCTGCACGTAGACGGCACATACCTTGCACGTAGACGGCACATATCTTGCACGTAGACGGCACATACCCTGCACGTAGACGGCACATACCTTGCACGTAGACGGCACATACCCTGCACGTAGACGGCACATATCTTGCACGTTGACGGCACATATCTTGCACGTAGACGGCACATACCCTGCACGTAGACGGCACATACCCTGCACGTAGACGGCACATACCTTGCACGTAGACGGCACATACCTTGCACGTAGACGGCACATACCTTGCACGTAGACGGCACATATCTTGCACGTAGACGGCACATACCTTGCACGTAGACGGCACATACCCTGCACGTAGACGGCACATATCTTGCACGTAGACGGCACATACCCTGCACGTAGACGGCACATACCCTGCACGTAGACGGCACATACCTTGCACGTAGACGGCACATATCTTGCACGTAGACGGCACATACCCTGCACGTAGACGGCACATACCCTGCACGTAGACGGCACATACCTTGCACGTAGACGGTACATACCCTGCACGTAGACGGCACATATCTTGCACGTAGACGGCACATACCCTGCACGTAGACGGCACATACCCTGCGCGTAGACGGCACATACCCTGCACGTAGACGGCACATATCTTGCACGTAGACGGCACATACCCTGCACGTAGACGGCACATACCCTGCACGTAGACGGCACATACCTTGCACGTAGACGGCACATACCCTGCACGTAGACGGCACATACCTTGCACGTAGACGGCACATACCCTGCACGTAGATGGCACATACCCTGCACGTAGACGGCACATACCTTGCACGTAGACGGCACATACCCTGCACGTAGACGGCACATACCTTGCACGTAGACGGCACATATCTTGCACGTAGACGGCACATACCCTGCACGTAGACGGCACATACCTTGCACGTAGACGGCACATACCCTGCACTTAGACGGCACATACCCTGCACGTAGACGGCACATACCCTGCACGTAGACGGCACATACCCTGCACGTAGACGGCACATTCTTTGCACGTACACGGTACATACCCTGCACGTAGACGGCACATATCTTGCACGTATACGGCACATACATTGCACGTAGACACCACATACCCTGCACGTAGACGGTATATACCCTGCACGTAGACGGCACATACCTTGCACGTAGACGACACACATCCTGCACGTAGACGGCACAAACCTTGCACGTAGACGGCACATACCTTGCACGTAGACGGCACATACCCTGCACGTAGACGGTACATACCACACACGTAGACGGTACATACCCCACAGGTAGACGGTACATACCACACACGTAGACGGTACATACCCCACTGGTAACAGGGATCTCAACACCTCCACGACACATACTCAGAGTGCAAACAGCACATAGCACGTAGAGGGTACGTCTTCAACAAGGCGTCAACAGTACAGTTAAACTGTTTTAGGTGGACGCAAGCACGCGCGTGCCCCCTTGTCGTTCACGCGTGTTGACGAACGCCGAGTACAGGGGCCGCGCCTACGAACGTAAACAAACCTAATACCTGTTGCTGAATTTTCAAGCGCTGATATTATCCGCGCAGGAAATCCGGATTTGCTCTCCATGTTTGTTTACATCGCTCTGCTGCTTGTTGTATAAGAGGAAGTGTTTCTGGATATAATGGTAGGATTATAATGTTAGTGTTGTTATTGTGTGACCCCCTGGGCCTGACCCCCACCCCCCTGTGTGACCCCACGTCCTGACCCCCACCCCCCTGTGTGACCCCACGTCCTGACCCCGACCTCCTGTGTGACCCCACGACCTGACCCCGACCTCCTGTGTGATCCCCTCGTCCTGACCCCCACTGCCCCTTGTGTGACCCCCTCGTCCTGACCCCCACCCCCCTGTGTGACCCCACGTCCTGACCCCGACCTCCTGTGTGACCCCGCGTCCTGACCCCGACCTCCTGTGTGACCCCCTCGTCCTGACCCCCACCCCCATGTGTGACCCCCTCGTCCTGACCCCCACCCCCCTGTGTGACCCCGCGTCCTGACCCTCCACCCCCCCCTGTGTGACCCCCTCGTCCTGACCCCCACACCCATGTGTGACCCCCTGGTCCTGACCCCCACCCCCATGTGTGACCCCCTGGTCCTGACCCCCACCCCCATGTGTGACCCCCTCGTCCTGACGCCGACCTCCTGTGTGACCCCCTCGTCCTGACCCCACCCCCATGTGTGACCCCCTGGTCCTGGACCCCCACCCCCATGTGTGACCCCCTCGTCCTGACCCGACCTCCTGTGTGACCCCCTCGTCCTGACCTCCACCCTCCTGTGTGACCCCTGGTCCTGACCCCCACCCCCATGTGTTACCCCCTCGTCCTGACCCCCACCCTCCTGTGTGACCCCCTCGTCCTGACCCCCACCCCCATGTGTGACCCCCTGGTCGTTGGGCTTGCGGAAGGGTTGAGCTTCGCTCTTCAGTCACAGAGCTTCGGTTCCTTGGTGGTTTGTGGTTAAAGCTAAAATAAAATAATATAATTCTCAATCTTATATTTTCTTGCTGTCTGTTATGTTTAGAAGTGATTATCTGCTAATTATTTGCACTTAAAAATAGGAGACAGTAAGAAAATATAAGATTAAGGAAGCTCGCCAAGACACTGGGTTTAAGGGGCTGGAAGACCCTATTAACCTACGTCAAGAGCTAGAGCCTCTTGACCTTAAAAGGTCCATTAAATCACTCAAGGCGTCTGTTAGGAACGTTCATTATTAATAATCTATATAAATAAAATCTATCTATGTAAATAAAAATGTAAATGCTTCGTTTGTTCAAAATCGCTAATCTCTGAAAGTTCTTCACGGATTGCTTTTGAAATTTCACACAACGTTCCATTCGCATCGGAGCAGGGTTTATATATACATACTATATTGATGTCAGTCTGTGACGGGGAAAAACAAGCTTTTTCTAAAAAAAAAACTGTGTTTTTCATGTGAGGGAAACTTCGAACCTCTTTACCGATTGCTTTGAAATTTTAACACAACGTTGCATTCGAATAGGCGCTCTTTTTATATATCTACTATATACATGCCTCACCTGTGACAGGTAAAACATGCATTTTTGAAAAAACAGCGCCATCTTGTGGACGTAAGAGCAGACACACACTGTAATATCCCGACAGTTCTTTACCAATTGCTTTGAAATGTTGACACAACGTTTGCATTCAAATAGGCGCGTCTTTTATATACCTACTATATAGATGCCACCCCTTGACAGGTAAAAACATGTCGTTTTTGAAAAACAGCGCCATCTGTTACACATAATAGCAACGTGCACGCTATACTAAATATGTCACGAATTCCTTTTCAATGTTTCTGATTGCATTGATAAATTTTATTTTCATAGATTTTAATTTATTTAATTTTTTTTATTTAATTATTTTGTGTGACATTGTGTTGGAATTGAGTTGTGTGTTTACAATACCGTGTCATTTCGTAAGTATAAGTAATAGATGCCACACCTGTGACAGGTAAGCTGTGCTTCTCTTGAAAAACAGCGTCATCTTTACATGTAAGAGCAACACACACATGCTAAATATGTTACAACTCCATTTCAATGTTTGTGATTGCATTGATAAATTGAATTTTCATAAATTTTTATTTATTGTCATTTTAATTTCATTATTTTGTGTGAATTGTGTTGGAATTGAGCTGTGTTGTTTACCATACCGTTCACTTCGTGAGCATAGTTATTATTTTTTATTTTTTCATTTAATTTTTAACTGTTTCTTATATTTCAGTGATGGGAACATCAGTCACTTGATGTTCCCAATTTTCTGATGGGAACATCAAACCGTTTGGGAAGGACATCGGACGAGGGAGTGGGGAATGGTGGGGAGAGGGACGAGT